>JAZGTK010018697.1:0-11723 GCA_036877625.1 Ambastaia sidthimunki | reverse complement strand
GAGTGTTAATCCAAAACGGTATCATATTAGTTTATATTCAAGATCTGATTCTCTAAAAATGTATTTTCCCATGCAAAATATTGTTTTCATATGTATGTTTACATGACCAAACTAGGTGACGTCAGTAAATCGCAGTGTTGAAACGCTGAATGATAAGAAATGTCAGGATCGTTATTGCTTTTGAGTAGCGGTTTAAATTTAGTGCAGTTAGATTAAGCTATATAAATGTCAAATATCTTCATTTGTAGCAGTCATCAAAATGTGTAGTTTCTCATTCCCACAATACACAATATCTAGTGTTTGAGGGGAAAGTAAATATAGTATTCGAAACACTATTTAACTCCCGTGATGTCTTCGTGTAATTACTGTTTTCAAAATGATTCATATAATTTTAATTTTCTCATAAAACAAACAATTTTTTTAAATGCCAAGAAAATTAAAACTAACACTAGAATTATTTTAGAACTAACACTAGAAATATTTTCCTCCAATATGTGTGTCCACGTAAGTTTAGAACTATTTGTATTTAATCTTATGTTACAAAACTTCTCTTAGCAGGTCTGTGAAAAAACTGTTCTCTGCTTTAGGATTTACTTTTTAAATATTGCAACTAAGAAATATCACAATGTTATTAACATTGTATTGTTTTCTGACGTGTCTAAAACAGCACAAATGTATTGTTAACGCAAATTAAGATTTAACACTTGCTGTGTTAAGGACCTCAAAAAAACAATAGGAAGGCTTTTAGTATGAAAAATACACTTCTGATCACTTTGTCCTGTTAGATATTTTGGAATTCACCAAATAGTATTTCAGAGACAAAACCTGTTCCTATTTGTTTTATGTACGTTAATAAAAAATATGAATTTATGTTTATAAACTTACATTTATACATGTTTTTATGCTTTGGCTGAGAAGTTCTACGTTTTATAAACAGCATTAAAATGTCGTCGTTCTCAATTATTTGTCACAAAAATTTATTTTAACAAATTGCTACGTCTATCTATATCTGTATTTATATTATTACTTTATTACTGACCTGTTTTTTGCTGCCGCTGCCCTGTCTCGTTGCCTCCTGTTTTTAAACCAATTCCCGACCTGTGTAGGAGTGAGTCCAGTGGCTTGCGCCAGTTCCCTTTTCTTGCTGGGGTTTGGATAGGGGTCCTGAAGATACCACTCCCGTAACAGACTCCGCGTCCGCTCTTTGAAACAATGCGTCTTTTGCTCACCGTCCCAGATGGTTCTAGGCAAGGGAAACTTCTTTCGCACCCTATACTTATCAACCGGTCCTAGGGGACGCCCGCGTAGTTTCTCGGCCTCCTGATAGTGAGCCTCTAGCCACATCGCCTGTAGTTTGCCATGCGAGTCCTTTGTAAACTTGTGGTTCTCCAAAATGTGGTAGAGATCACGAAAATTGCCTGTATGAAAGGCAACCACAGCTCGGGCACGTAGGATGGATTCATGCTTGTTGATCGCTTCGCAAGCGCCCGGTGCCACTGGAAGCGACCATAGGAAGCGACCCAACCGTTCGATGTCCCCGGTCTCCTCCAGCGTCTCGCAGACGCTCGCCACTTGCTCTGGAGAGAAGTTTAGGGTCGGTAGCTGAAACATTGACAAGTCTTCAGGAGACCTGGTGCTGGGCGCGCTGCTCGCCAAGAGCAGAGGGCGATCAGCAAAGTTTGGCAGGAAGAAATGAGAGGGATAAAGCTCTAAAGGCGATCTGAAAACCATGGAAATGACCTGAGAGAGAATGAAATTTGCCCAGGAAAAAAGAACGACGAATTCAGATTGAATGATTCAAAAGCTATCTCCTAATGACACCAGCCTCATAATATCTCCCCCTAAATCCACCGTGAGTGTAGCATTGAAATATTTTGTTTCGCTTTTCTATTGGTCTTCCCGGTGTCGTTGTAGGGTTGTCATGGCAGCCCTGCCAATCACTGTCAAGCGTGCCAATCATTAGCCAGTACGTAGAGGCTTTCACCACTTCTGCTGCACGCACGGGGGGTTATCAGGAACTCCAATCGCAACAGCACCCTCCCTCCCCTGACTCGTGTGAAGTCGAAGCAGAGGCTCGCCTATTTGTTGAATGGAATGAGCAATTAGTGGGTGGAATATTATTGTGATCTTAACGAGGCTCGTTAAAGTTAAGAAGATATGTAGGGAGAGAAGGCAGGGGTGGGGTCTTCGAATGACAGCCACGGAACGGGAATGCACATTTAAGTGAAGCGCTAAAATGGAATCTACTACAGGATGTACAGATAGACCGTTTCGTTCTTTTGCGCCTTGTATGAAGAAACATTTGTGGAAAAGAGACGGTGCGTTGGCTCTCTAAACCTATTAATACAGTTGCAATTAAATCATTTTCGAAACCGTTACATTTATTGGGCCTGTTTTATTTCTCGCTGAAAACTCAAGGGCCAATTTTGACGCGTTTCAAAACGATGTGGCAACGACGTGACCGCTATTCGCACATGGACAGTGATAGCGCATCCCGGCTGTAACTGCGCTTTACTCGGAAACCAAACACTAGTCCAGTGCTAAGTGCATGTTGACAAACTGACTTACAAACTGACTAAATCAATAATTGTGTGCATTTTTAAGTTTAGGTTGCTCTTTTGATACTGGTATATTATACCAATTGTCTGAGCTACTTAAGGTGGTTTAAATTTGGAAACATATTGCGTGTTTCACAAGAATGGAGGGCATAATCTATATGTCACGAGATTTGGCTTTCAGGGGCCTGTTGACATGGGTTTCATGACTTGCATCAAAGGATTTAACCTGCATTATATTTAGATAGCCTACCCCTTGGCATGTATTGAAAAATTACTTGTCCACTTGATAAAGAACAATGACCATGTTGTGAAAACACGCATGAAATGTAATGAGATTTACGTTGCATTTAAACTTTATCTTCCTATAGCTGTAGATCACACAATTATCATAAACTCCACTTTCCAGTAATGTTTAGGAATTCTTAAATATGCCGTCTCTGTCTTCTTAAACACTCATGGGGTAATAAAATCTTGTTAATTTATTTGGTTTTAGTTAGTTATTTGGCTTTGGTTAATTATTTTGGTTATTTATATAGCTTATACAAATGTACTGCAAGCTCGTGTGATTAACAGAAAGAGGGGCGGGGAAGGGATCTTAACAGAAGTATTGGGTCAGGTTGTGTCTCCAGGAACAAATCTGTTTGTTCTTCTGTCATAGGAAACTTAAGTGAAGTAATTTCAAGTACCACTTGAAATGGTTCCTTTGGAAAGCTTTTTGGACCGGAAATAACGGTTATTTCATTGTTGACTGCATTAACAATCCTTTGATCAAGCTGGTTTGAAAAGCTTTAGATTGTGGAATATTCTACAAGGCTAAAATAACCGCATTAGGGGTTTGCATGGCATGATTTAGAGATGACTTCAAGTTCACGGATGTAATAGTGGAATAGACTTAAGAGCCATAAAATTTAAAAACAAAACGTGCCAGGTTACCGTAAAATTACTGTATTTAACATAGTCTTTGTTTTTCGTTAAGCGTGTCATTAGCATCCCCAAACAAGTTCATTCACCTGGTGTAATCGCCTGTTTATCCCCAAGCTTTCATTGCTCTATGTGATAAACAGCGGGAAGCAAGCTTCTCAATACCGATGAACGTTTATCCCCGTCTTTGTTTGTTTACTGAGAAAGACCATGAAATATTGCATCAGATTGTGGGTAATATGACAATTGCGCACATATTATTTAGACGTGTGTTTATAATATTGACTCAGTGCTTTTAAGTGAAGAGATTAGAAGTTTTAAACTTAAACACGTAATTTCAGCGTCCAGTGTCTCTCCAAGAGAGCCGTATAGCTCAAATAAACCTGAGTGTCGTCACAGCATGTGGGAGAGCACTGAGAACAGCTCGGCAGTATAAGAAGGTAAGTTTATAATTTCTTAGCTCTCTATTCAAACTTGCTCGTTATCATCATACGAAAATGTGTCCTCCCATCCTCTCACCAACGCTGGCAACTAAGCATGAATAATTTTGTGCATTGGCATTGTGTGGTGAGTCAGACACTTGCAAGGGTTTGAGGAGGAGAGGGCAGGGGACGTTGTCTCTTCTCCGGAAAAGTGTTTCGTTTTGTTTCCAACTTCTGTTTTTACACATCCACTTAGGTTATTGCACATTGCCGAACGGGAAAACGGCCTCCAGGGACAACTGCGGAATTTACTTCGTATCAAGAGACCTCTTCTCGGGAGAATTGTGGTTTGAGCCTATTTTTCTTTCTCCCTTTTCTTTGCCTAAACTACGTCACTTATATGTTGTAGTATAACTTTGTCACTCCATCGATTTCGACCAAATTTTCACGTTTTTCCCTTTCTAGTTATCTCCTTAGCAGCCCTCTAAGTGTTTTGTTATTGTTGCTTTATTCTGTTTTTCTTGGTTTCGTCCGTTAAAAATGTTACTGCTGTTTCTAGTTCTACCGCAACAGTTCATAAATAGATCTAAAATGTTGATAGAATTGGATACTTTGAGGTATGTTTGGCTTTTATGAAAGGACGTTTCGACATCCTGTAAGTTTGAAACATTAGTTTATCTTAAATACAAGTAATAGCTCAGAGATTTACCAAGACCATGCAGGTAGTTGGTCAGGTTCTTGAGTGTCATAGTGCTTCGTAAAAAGTAGATAATAAGAGAAGACTGTAAATGAAACAAGCGGCGTTCAGCGGCAAGCATATTGCTAGCTTTTCGCTTGTGAAGTAGTCATGCTCTGCCGGGACACTGCTTCTCCGCTCCGTGAATGATGCGAGACAAGTGCAGCTTGCAGCGTTGTGGGGCCGTCGTAACGGGGCGCAAATGTCTCTTTCTGTTCTCTCAGCTCGAGGTCTTAACCTCGGCTGTATTTTGATTCCTTTGGGCTTGTTAAATGCAGACAACACAATGAAGGTGTTAAATTTCTTTATGATGTCAAACATATTTATGTAGGTAGCCAAAGTTATATATTTAAAAACGTACACACTAAAGCCATAGTTAGTGACAATGTTACAAAATATATGTGAAAAAACAATATAAATTCTATATTAATTTGTGTCTTCTGTTTTAACGGATGTATCGGTTATTGTTAGGAGTTCCTGTACCCCAGTTAAAAATGTTTATATTTTTCCTTTTTTTGTAGGAGAGGGAGGGAGACGATAGGCGTACACTTTTCCACGGAAGAAATATAGAGATGCCCCCCCTCTTTTTTTGTGTGGTCTCATTAAGTGGGCATCCTGCTAGGTCTGCGGAGTTATACGGGAGCTGTCCAATCACTGCATTCGCACGGCTTGTTAGCGACATTTAATGAGGGTACTCTGCGAACCAAGTGAATGGCGCTTCAATGTTAGATTTACCTTGTGTCAACTCGTTACTTCTAATGAAGCCATTGGAGGTTTTGCTTGTGAATGGATCCGGACGCCTGGAACTACAGGCCCTCTTTCTTCCGGTTTCTCTTAGAGCTTTGGTTTAACCCAAAACCATATAGTGTGTGTGGTTTGGGCGGTGAGGATGTGCACTGCATTTTGGGAGGTCGGGGAGGAGGGGTGGGGGGAGTTACCAAGATATTCATATTGTGAAAGACAGCTATGTTGTATCTATTCTTTTCTGCTTTAATTGCCTGTGTTGATTCCAGGACCAGCGACTTGAGACAAACCAACATCATATCCTTATGGAGTGATAACGCTTCCAGTCCGGTCTTCGGCATATAACCAAACGTATGCGACTGCTCATACACCCTTCTTCAGAATTGACCTTTATAATCTACTTTTGACATGTAACACCTTGGTTGTAAAAGATTAGTTTGTCCAAACTATTTATTGCACTGTGCAACAAGGAAGAGTAAAATGCAGTAAAATGTTTCAGCTTTAAAACTGACTATAATAAACTACTTCAAATGACGGTAACAGTGAAAAATGTATTGATTTTTAGATTTTTGGCAAAAGACGTTGGATGTACCTTCTACCTTGGTCAGTTCTTCTACAGTTTTATAGGATACCACCGACCTCAATTAAGAATCACGAGTAAAAGAAAAGTTAACAGATCAGACATTTAAAACCAAGTCAGAAAGTTTATCGTGTATCTTTAACAAGTGAAAAAAAACTTATGAACTTATGAACCACATGATTAGTAACTATTTGTAAACTTCTAAACAGCTTAACGTTGTGTTAATAATACATGTTAAAAGTGAAAGTATGCACTGTATGATTGTTAAAATCGTGACTGTACAGTTTTTTACGTTGCTGTATAGACAACGAGGACTCCATGTATTTGTGTTGGGTATAACACGACAGATAAATACTCTGCTAACTTAGTCCTGATTTTGTTTACAGACATCCTTGATTATTCATTTGAAAAATAGCATCTGCAATATTAATACTTTATCTAAGCTCTAATATGTTTTGATAGAATCATTAAAAATAATATTTCGTTAATTTTTGGTTATGAAAATGAGAAAGAATGTGAAAGCCTATACGTCGTTGAAATACTGTTATGTTAAATATGGTTAAAGAACAAAAGGAATTAGATCTTGTTCTTTTTTACTCAGATGGGATATCGTCTCCTTTTGCTTTTCGTACCTGTAATCGTATCAATTGTTTTGTTAAACATAATAGGGTGAAACATGCCCCAACTAGGACTGCTGCCATAACAACACGTGGTAAAGTTACAATATTCCAAAAGCTTGTAATCTATAAACTGCAAGCTTGTAAATCTTCCAGCAGTTCTCTATTAGATATTTTTAAATTGGCAGACAGGGGTCTGTTCCTATAAGACAACCCAATCTGGAGCAAATCGCCAACAAGGACAAATTATTAGCGCTTCAGTTGAGCTTCAGCTGAAAAGACAGGCCCATTCATGAATTTTGCTCAAACTCTTAGTCCATTCTCAGTCATTCATGATTTAAAATTATTTCATTTAGAAATGTTTGGACAGGAATCTCGGGTGTATTTAGGTGGCACATTTATTTTATTAATTAAATGTCGTAACTTTATTAGTAGTATATTTAACTTGTCGTTATGGCAGTATGTTTCTCTTTAAATTATTTGTGATTGATTTATAGATAAGGACACATTTTCTTTTCATATTATTAGCGTACTGTGGATTTTTCATATTATTACTTACTTACGCACTGATGTGCAAGGGCCTACAATAAACTTAAGACTTGCTGAACTTCCAAAGTTCAAACAAAGATTTTTAAACGAGTTTACCTAAAATAACCAATGGCTGAATTATTTCTAAATTAGCAGTATAAAATGGTGAATATATATATAGCAACAAACATATCCTACTATATGTATTATTGTTTTTAGTCTAACAATTTGACTCGTTCGCATGCAGGCTTTTACTGAACAGTGCTTGATCATGCAAACTGTTGTCTTTTCTTACACTGTCTAACGTGTTTAACATAAGCCTTTCCCCGTCCTTCATTTGACAAGGAGTCAAGTGACTGACAAATTACCCGAGTGAAACCAACACATTTAAATGGGACAGGCCCTGCTATTGTAGCTTGACGTGTTTTTGTTCTTGTTATGGAGAATGACAGTGATTATTGTTCAAGAATGTTAAAGAATAATTGCATTTGGTTTTGCCCACATCAGTCTCTTTTTGTTTTTGAATTTTGTTTTTTGTAATTTCGCATTTAAAAGTTTATTTTATGCAGGCTATTGGTATTTCATTGGTATTAGTAGTAGTGATATTTTTCATTTCTGTTTTTTTTAAGCAATACACCTTCCCTTATTTTCTTTTAATTTAAAATCTGAGTCTGGCTAAACTGAAACTGTTTTTTTATCGATGATTACAGTCTGGTTAGGCAATAAGCTGAAAACATTGTGACTTAGTGGATCTGCGTGACCTGTGCCGACCTACAAAAGCTCTTAGTTGTAAAGGTTACCAGGAAGTCGTTTGGTAGACAAGTCGTATTAAAACACTGCTTATCTCTGATATCAACTTACAGTAATTCCAGCTCGCTGACGTGTCCTTCATCCTCGAATAAATTAGGAAACAAATCTTCACGCAAAACTTAGAGATGCAGTTAAAATGCAAAAACAACCTATGCAAAATACTCCTTTTGCATAGCTTTTAAATGCTAGTGTGTTGGCCTGCGACAATTTCTATTTAATATAAAATGATTTAAAAGTGCCCAACTCGTTATTTAGCCTTATGGTATGGTGCAGATACCAGGAATTAGCTTACAAGACAGTAAAAGCACACCGTCCAGAACTTGTTATTCACGGGTGAACAGAATCTGTCGATTAGGATTTCTGTCTAACGAAGAGTTTGACCACATAGATCAATAGAGGACGTCTGGACTGCTACAGGAGATGCGATGTGACGGGTACAAGCCCCAGGTTTTACTTTAAGGAGGCGCTGAACATCAACAGGTAGAACTGCATCACAAAAAAAACAGAAGGAAATCTAAGAATAATACCCCAGCACACTTGAAGATATTTTACATGCACATGGCTCGTGGTAATGGTTTAAATACTCATGCTGTCTAACTTATTTGGCCCACGAAACTTTTAAAATACATACAGACTATACATACAGAAAACAACACAAGCAGAAATCATCTATTGAATTATTGTAATCTGGTCTGATTATAAAAGGTATAGCTAGCCTATGTGTAGTATTGTGTAATGGAATGTATTGTTTTACATTAAAGAAAGTTAACGTATTAAAAAATAAATCGCACATTATTAAAGTGACCATATAGTTCAACTGTGAGTTTTACCACAGCTTTAGTCATTTATTTATCATTGCCTCACTACAGTAATCATATTTAACCATAATATTTTAGTAACACTTTGGTATTGAAACGATGCACCAAAATATGGCTACTACAGTTTTACTGTAACATTATGGTTAATTTTCATAACCATTTCATTACTAGGGATGGTGAGCTTCGGTTGTTTGATCACATTGTCGAGTGTGCAACTGTTTTTTACAAAGGATTACACACAGGAAGTTACAAACAAAGGCAGTCTCTCTGAGTTTTAGGTCTCTTCTTCACGAAAGCCGGAAGACTTTTTAACTTTTGACATGTTTTTATTTCGTGACATTCGGCGACCCAGGGAAGAAATATATATAAAATAAATGTAAATTTGTTTATTTTAATTGAAAACTAATCGAAGAGATTATGAGAGTTTATGATGATGCTAGATGATGAAGATTGTAATAAGGGTCCGTATACTGACTAATCAGTGTCTGGCTAAACTAATGTTTTTAATTCACAATTAATTGTTTCCTTTTGAAAACTGTCTATGGCATATAACGTTTCTCTTGTGTATAGTGGGCAACCACTTGCAGAGTTGATCGGTATTAGAGAAATCGCTCCCTGACTCGGTGTTTGCTGATTTGTTGTTCAGGGCGAAATATTGAAACAGAAGCAATTACATCCAAACTGGCCTCCGAAACACTTGTTAAATAGTGTTTGTTAAATAAACTTAATCACTTTTTTTTGCAGATGCATTTTTATGATCTAAATTATTAGGAGATACCCTAGCAGATGTGAAAAGGTCTTAATGTTTATGTGTGAATAAATAAGCCCATGCCCAAATGAAAAATTAATGACTGACAGCTGTAAACTGTAGCCAGCCCTGGTCTTTCAATAGTTGTGATGGTGATGTCAGCCACCGTTGAAACATATGAGAATGTTTTTTTAATCCGCCTTTATTGATTTATGACCTGCAATTCGTTAATATGGATTGTAAAATGCAAATGTGAAAAAAGAAAACGAAAACAATTGAAGCGAAATCAATTAAATAATTATCCAAGTTCTAAGACCTGTTGGGAACTTGTCATGTCTATAGGCCCCATTACAAGGGGTCTCGGACATTATTTGCCATGAACAGTAAATATGCGCTGGTACCCAGACAAGGTGAATCTAAGGCGAAATGTCACGCAGAGGCAATGGGAAATTATTGGAGGGTTGTCCTACCAGATTGTCCTGCACTTCTGTGGTTCACTGCGGGGTTAAAGAAACTCTTGATATTTTTATATCCGCCAAATCCCTTTCCTTCCTAAAGGAGGATGTGTCCTGCCCAGCAGCACTGCGCTCACTGGCTCGCACTTATGTTTGTTTTTATAGGTTTACAACATTGAACAAAACAGGAACAAAAATAATATTGCAACGTCATAAACTGCACGATATGGTCCTGTCTTTGTGAAAGCAAACACCCATTCTCGACCTAGTGAATTGTTTTGTTTTCATGGCTATTTTTATCTGCAAAACCCCAGAAAAAGATTGTCTGTTTTCAAGTATGTTAATGTGGTAACATTTAATGGCAAGGGTCCTGTTCCAGCAGGAATACCTTAATACATAGTTTAGCTAAGCAAACTACATTAGGTAACCTAAGGATTTTATAAAAGCATTAGATCAAACAAATAGATCATAACATTACTGCACATTACCACTCTTACAATAAACTCTACATTATATACAGTTGTTTATGAAATAAAATTCACATTTCTCATCAACATATGCTAGCAAATTGTATTTGAATATAATTGTACAAATTGTACTGAATGCATATACAAAGCAAAATTATGAAATACAGAAACAAAAACAGCATTATTTTATTATTAAGTGTTAGACATATATCATATATTAGTTATATGATATATGAATCTGTTGTTGTTGATGAATGTATGTGAATGTAATATCTCATAGTCTTTAAAATCAAGTGCCATATGATCAGTTGCATACATGTATTATTTTTTTGCTTAGTAAATAACATTTACATTTTCTTTATTGCATTGAGTTATCTGTGTTGTCTTTGAAGTCTGTGGTTCATATTACTCGGGAGCTTGCAGTATTTGACCAATCAGAACAATAACACTGTTTGTCAGCCTGTCACTACTCTGATGACTGACCTGCTAACTGTGTGTGTGTGTGTGTGTGTGTGACAGAGAAGGAAGAAGGAAGGAAGGAGAAAATTCTTATGTCCTCTGTATTCTGGAACAGGACTCGAGGCTCTTAGCACTTTATTGTTTTGTGTGTGCGTTTCTATGTGTTGATATTGCCTCCATTAGCCTCATTAGATCTATTTAGCTGTTGAGCATCACAAACAAGCTGAACATCATTAGAGCTCTCTCTGTCTCTCTCTCTCTCTCTCTCTCTCTCCATCCTTCTCTCTCTCTGCTTCCTTATTCTCTCTCTCTGCTTCCTCATTCTCTCTCTGTCAGATGTTATAACACAAATACTATAGTGTACTGTTGCTGTATGCTTGTTATTGTGTAATTTATTTTAATTTAAATTATTTAGACTATGCATAGCATGATCTTTCCATTTTATGTGTCTGGTGTTTTTTTATGTTACAGATCCACTATCTGAATGACGACTAGGTCAGGAATGATTCTCTGCTGTCTACTCCATTGTGTCATTCTTGTTTTATGTCATTATGGCACTGTCAGTGCAGCTTGTGTTTTCTAAGGTCAGTCTATCCTCAATCGAGACCAAACCTTTTGAAGTAAGGTAGCTGCATTTCTGCCTCACACACACAATTATGTCATACCTGCCCGTCATGTACAGTAAATAAATGAAGCTGTAATGTGCTACTGGACAATAGTGGAAAAAAACCAAATGTAGTGGTGTGTAATCCTGTATCTAAGGTATTAATCCAAAATGAAATTCCATAAAAGGATTACTAGAGTGTCACAGAGGAGCCGGTTAAGAGTACCAAAGGTAATTTGTAACCTTAGCAACTACT
>JAZGTK010018695.1:0-11723 GCA_036877625.1 Ambastaia sidthimunki | reverse complement strand
CAGAAGAATATTTTTCTCATGCATGGGCCTACATGACTGTTTGCTTAAGGAGCTGTGCAGTTTCTCATTTAGCATTGTGTAATGTAGCATTAAGTGTGTCAGACACTTCCTGCCAAAACATTTGAATTAAATAAACATATTAATGGAGGACTTGGATGAGACATGGAAAAACAGACAACAAGTGTCAGGAAGTTAATGTGATTGTTTTGTTTAACATTGTTTTTAGGTCACTGCTAAATTCCTATTACTATTGCTACCTGTTTAAGGATTTTAATGTTATTTAAGAATGTTGAAAATAGTATTAATAACAAATGGGTAGTGATCTAACCTTTAACTAGTAGTGTATACAATATATCTTACCATTTGTTGACTTGCTTTCTTTTCCTCAGGGTTTTCAAAGATGGGTGGTGTCAGTCCTGTGTTCTGTAGGCCAAACAAGTCACCTCTCCAAACACTGTGTACAGACCTGAACTATTTGCCATGTAAAGTGTGCCATTTAATTATTCAGTTGTCATACAGTAAATGGGCAGCAATTAAAATATTATGTATGTTGACATTTAAAATGCATATTTTTTTTTTTTCAGTGTTGGTCCCGAATCGAGGCTTTAAAACACTGAAATCCAAAACACGGCGTCTGCAGGGTGGCCTTGACAGTTCAGTGGAGCCTGAGGGATTTACACCATCCTTTATGAAGGTCACCTATACAATATAGTGTTTTCTTTCAAAAGTATATTGACCTAATTTATTATGTGACTCTGATTGGCCTGTCGCCCAATCCGGTGCTCTGTCATGCTCAGTGTTAAACAAGTCTTTTATTAGTATATTATTCACAGGATGAAGCCTTTCAGTGTAATATGAGATCACTCCACAGTGTGAGATTACCGTCTTGGTGTTTGTTTTGCATTAAAGATTGACTGATTCTACATATGTATTATTTACATTGAGTCTGTCTTAATTACTGTTGTATAAAACCCATTAAAGAAACACAAAATAAGATATTTTGAAGATGGTTTACTCTTTCATATAAGTTTGAAACAACATTATCACATTTTTTTTGTTTATTGTTGAATGTTTTCTTTAAACACACATACCAGAGACATACATACCAGAACACATATAGCAGTGTGTTTTGGTATGTATTGTCTCTACATTGTGAATGTTTTTGTATATAAGAAATGTAATTTTTTGTCTGTACATTTAGGGCTTCCTCACGCGAGACAAAGGACCAGATGTTGAAACTTTGGACAAGCTCCTTAAAAGCAAAAACATTCCTGATGGTCAGCATGATGCTTTCAAAACAGGTTTTGCCGAAGGTTTCCTCAAAGCTCAAGCCCTAACACAGAGAACACAAGGCAAGTTATGTTCAAAATGCATTTTTTTTTCTTTGTATTGTTGAATTAAAGAATATTTGTTTAATTTAACTTTCTTCATCCTTCTGTAAAAGAATCACTGAGGAGGACGCGGCTCATTCTTTTGGTGCTCTTGGTGGTAGGCCTGTACGGGCTCTCGAAAACACCTTTCTTATCAGGTAAAAGCTCTGCAGGTCTGGTTGGTCTTGCTGTCTGAAGATGTGTGTACATTATGTGTGCCATGTCTTTTAGTTCTCTGAAAGAAAGATTAACAATCAATAGTGAGGTATTGCATGTTATGTGGTGTTAATGTTAAATGCTCAGGTTTGCTCCGTTGCATTAAGGAATTCTGTGCCTTTAAGAATGCATGATATAGTGCCGTGTGTGAGTGTGTGTTTGGAGTGTGAACTGTAATGTAACCGTTCGGACAGTGAGATTCCGAACCACATCAGGCCTGGACTCAGCAGTGGACCCCGTCCAGATGAAGAACGTCACTTTTGAGCATGTGAAGGGTGTGGAGGAGGCCAAGAATGAGCTGCAGGAGGTGGTGGAGTTTCTCCGTAACCCACAGAAGTTCACTGTTCTGGGGGGAAAGCTGCCCAAAGGCAAGACTTTTTAAACAACTATCCAGGTCAAATCTTAAATACTGTGAGCTTAACCTGTATTAAACAACAAAGAAACTCGGATTCTAAGATCGTCTGGGTTTTTTTGCAGGTATCTTATTGGTTGGGCCTCCAGGTACAGGAAAGACACTATTGGCTCGTGCTGTGGCAGGTGAGGCAGATGTGCCATTTTACTACGCGTCTGGCTCTGAGTTTGATGAGATGTTTGTGGGTGTCGGTGCCAGTCGAATCAGAAACCTTTTCAGTGAGTACCTAAATACTTCCTGTGCTGTTATATCTGAATAGCTTTGTTTATGCGTGATGGCAGCTGTCTATCGTAGAGGAAGGATTGTTTGTCTGTTCTGTAATAGAATCATTAAGGCTGTATGTGCATTCGTTCCCTAGGAGAGGCTAAAAGTAACGCACCTTGTGTCATCTTCATCGATGAGCTGGACAGTGTTGGAGGAAAGAGGATTGAGTCTCCCATGCACCCCTATTCTAGACAGACTATCAATCAGCTTTTGGCTGAGATGGATGGGTGAGTCAAAATGAACACTGATTGACATTAAAATGTAATATGTTCATAATTTCAAGTTCATAATTAAACCACACATTTAATTTTTACAGACGTCCTATTACTTTAATCCTGGGATAGCAAAAAAGCTAAACTAAACATAAAACAAAGATAATCACAATGATGAAAATAGCATTTCATAACGTTTCAAACCTTTAACATTGGATTTAAATGTTAATGTTTGATGTCGACTTGGAAATTTAACATTTAATTTAAGTGGCCATTGATGAGTTTAAGATACACAGAAGCCACAGATCAGTAGCGCACTGCAAACGGAATATGTAAATGTAAAACGGAGGTTACAGCAGTAAAACTATGACTGCACTGTGGTCTAAATAAAACAGTGTGTAATCTTTGTTTATCCTAGAAGTGTTGTCTGTACTACTACTAACTTACTGTTTATTGGCTGCAGGTTTAAGCCAAATGAAGGTGTCATCATAATTGGTGCAACAAACTTCCCTGAAGCTTTGGATAAGTATGTCATTTTCTAAGATTTAAATAAGACACTTTTTGTATGACCGCATAGCAATCAGAAGTACATAGCAGTTTTATGTAAGGAATTTGAAGGTGCCCTTAGTAAGTTCTTAAGTTGTATTTGCCATTATGAAAGTCTTGCACACTAATGGCTAAATATAATATATTTTTTTAAAAATCGCAATTTGTTTCTTAAGTTAGAATTTTAGTACGAAGTTTTTGGTGTCGTTTGTTTGCATGTGCTCACATTGCTAATTTGCCAAAAGATTAGAATGTTCTTTTGTTCTGTAGTGCTCTGATCAGGCCAGGGCGCTTTGATATGCAGGTCACTGTCCCCCGACCGGATGTGAAGGGTCGTACTGAAATTCTTAAGTGGTACCTCAAGAAAATTAAAGTAGACACAGGTGAGTGGCCCTGTAAACGCCCATTCTTTTGTTTTAGTTGTTCTTTGTTAACATCTCCATATTAGACCATACAACTTTCAGAACTTCTATTTTTGTCGTGTAAAGATATAGTACAGTATTCACAGTACAGTAAATGCATGTCATGAATAGTTTTGTCTGGATGTTTAGCTGTGGAGGCTGAGGTCATTGCTAGAGGAACGGTGGGCTTCTCTGGTGCTGAGCTGGAGAATCTTGTGAATCAGGCCGCGCTGAAGGCGGCTGTGGACGGTAAGGACATGGTGACCATGAAGGAGCTGGAGTTTGCCAAGGACAAAATACTGATGGGTAAAAGCATCTATCTTGGTTTCCGTGCATGAATTAAGCTTTTCTGTACATTTGAGACGCATTTAGGATTTAAGGACAGACTTTGCAACTTTTTTTTCCCCCATAGGGATTAGAATTAATGATAAAGTTTCAGTTTATTTTTTTCCTGTCCACAGGTCCAGAGCGCAGGAGTGCCGAGATAGATAAGAAGAATAAAGAGATCACAGCGTACCACGAGTCAGGACATGCCATTATTGCATACTACACCAAAGATGCCATGCCTATAAATAAAGCCACCATTATGCCGAGAGGCCCGACTCTGGGTCATGTAAGTAACTGGTTGTACCGCAATTAAAAATAGATTATTAGAGCGAGTTATATAGCTAGCCTTTATTTTAAGTGTCTTTTCACAATATTTATTGTATTTCATGTTTGATTATATTAGAGGTCATTGATCCCAGCACCCCACCGCGGCTCTGTTCACAGCGACCAGTTTTAGTGCATGTGATAATGAACTACTGCACACGCTGGGCTTGGTGGTGGTCTTTTGTAAATAGCTAGCTATGTTTTAATTGTGCAGTTGGCTTGTGAGTGCTGTTACTGTAATGAGCGAGTCTGTGTTGATGTGGTCACATGCTTGTGTTCATGCAGGTGTCCATGCTTCCAGAGAATGACCGCTGGAGCGAGACGCGTGCTCAGCTGCTGGCTCAGATGGACGTCAGCATGGGCGGCCGAGTGGCTGAGGAGCTCATCTTTGGCAATGAGAATATCACCACTGGTGTGTTGCTGTGGTATTTGATCTGCTGTTGAGTTGTCATTTAAAATAATGTTTTTTGTTACATGCGTTGAAAGACAGTGTGATTGTATTGTGCAGTGACGGGACTGTATTTTATAGATTATTTATTGTACAAAATATTATTCAAGCATTGAGAAGGCACAGCATGGATAGTAAATAAGCTAGCATGAGTCAATTGTTTCTGTTTGTTGTATTTTTGTATAATGTTTTGTTACTTGTTTGTAGGAGCATCGAGTGATTTTGACAGTGCTACAAAAATAGCCAAAATGATGGTGACCAGATGTGGCATGAGTGAAAAGGTGATAAATATAGTTGTGTACTCAGACCAGACTGTCAGATACATGATTTGTTTATGCTTTGCATGTGTAGTTAATAAGTGAGCAAAAAGAAATGATTAAGGCTGCTATTGTCATTTTAGTTTGTAGACAAAACGGAAAAGGTTTTCGTATTTTTATAGCTTTATTTCAAAACACAGTGAGGTGCCTAGATAGTATTGTATTGTATCACAGGCACACTCTTGCTACGAAGGTTATTTTATAATTAGACAGCAAAATTATGCTTTTGGACAAATTTTAAGACATTGCATTTGCCATTTATGGATGAGGAAGTCCCAGAATGCATTGCAGTAATGTCTGTAAAAATATTTATAGGTTGTACAGAGAGTCGAGAAAATATAATTTGAATAATTCTGTTTTATTACACAGTGCTGAAAGACAGAAAGGGAGTTCTCAGTTTTTACAAGTTTTAGAACAAAATTGTCTATATTTGGGAAAAATATTTTTGGGGTAATAATTGTTTTTTTTTTAGTTGGGTGTCATGACATACACGGACCTCACAAAACAGAGCCCAGAAACACAAGCAGCCATTGAACATGAAGTCAGGATACTTCTGCGGGTAAACTTGTTTCTAATCTAACATTTTTACTATTATTTCTTAATATTATATTATTATTTCCTCTAATATTATAGAGTTTTGGGCTTAAATATGTCTTGTGTTATCTTACAGGATTCGTATGAGCGTGCTAAAGCTCTCCTGAAGTCTCATGCAAAAGAGCACAGAAATCTGGCTGAGGCTTTACTGCAGTATGAGACATTGGATGCCAAAGAGATCCAGTTGGTCTTGGAGGGAAAGACACTGGGCAGCAGATGAGAGCTCCCAGAACTGTCAGGCAGAGATTAATGGACCCTTGCAGGCCATGAATGTACATACGCAACAAGAGCTTGGTAGGTCTGTGTTTCCCATTGATAAAATTATATCCTTTTCTGAGCCATATTATTAGTTTTACACCCTTAAGGAAGGTGTAGCACACTTCTTCATGGGAATGTTTTTTAATATGGTGATATGATTCTGGCTTCTGTATTATTTAGCATCTATTTCAGTGTTTCATTGTACCATTGACTGTAAGTGCTGCCTTAAGTGGCGGTTAAGTGGAACAGAAGCAGATTTTGAATAAATCCTTATGCTGTTTGCATTGTTTGAGCCGCATTTGTCTGAGCCGGGCTGAGTATGTTTTATGGTGGCCTTCGAGCAATGTAGGAGAACATATTCTTTACTGAGGGACTATGGAATGTTTCAAAGCACTTTGATACTGGAATTTTTTGTTAAATACTTACCTGCTTGTGAACAATGCTGCTTCTTAATTCCTTAAGTTACAATAAAGAATCAGCTCACAATCCCACCATGTTATTTACATCAATTTTGTCATATTCTGAATGTCCCTAAGATCATAATTACAGTGGCCAAATGAACTCATTTTGTATTTTGCGAAAATTGATGTTTAAGACTAGTCCGGTTCTGTCCCAGAACCTGTTTTCTAATAAAGAACATTATAGCTATGCATAATATCTCTCATTAATTAATTTTTTTACTCAGTCACAGCTGTTAATAAGTCATTAGAGATATGTAATCTAAAGATTAAAAATCTTAAAGGTTATACTGTCTTTGAATTAATTTCATAATGGAACATTTCCAAATGTACAATCTTCCAGAACTCTCCTAATCATCTGATATTCATCTGTTGGGTTCACATGGCAACGGTGACAGCCAGTGTTTTATTCAGCTTTTTTCTATGCATATATTATTTATTCATGTACAGTAGTGCTACACCTATGAGTTTCATTTACCTCCACATATGTTTGCCTTTTCCCCAAGCTTATTTTAGTTGTGTATGTACAGTATATATTTATGATCAATACAAGTAAACAAGGACATTGTATCATTGTATATACGTGTATAAAATGATTTTAGTCTGAGTTTTGCCTGGTTTGTAATTTTGAAATGCTTTTGATGCTGTTGCACATTAAATATTGAATGGGTTACAATGAACTTAAATGAATAAAGAAAACACTGTAAACTATAGTAAGACTCTGTGTCTGATATTTTTATATTGTGACATCTGCATTGGAGAACCATTATCAATTGATACTAATCTTTAACAACACAGTTGCTAAAAGGATTTGGACACAATATCATTTTATTAGGCAAAATATGAAACTAAATGGCAATTCATTCATTTTAAAGATTAGGTCAGCATGTTTTTAAATTTCAGAAAAGTATTTCAGAAAAATGCACAAACAATGCTGCCATGTTGTGGCAAAATCCAGTGAAAGTTAGAAATACTGGAATAAATACAATGTAAATAGTCCTATTACCTTTAACCCTGAGTTAATTACATTCAGCTACATGGGCAATGATTTTCCTATAGTCCCAAGCGTTTAACCGCAAGTTACTTATTGTTACCAGAAAATAAAAAGTTTAAATAAAACATTTTAATAGCTAATGAAATAAATTTTTTTTTAAAAAATTTCATTTAAAAATTACATTTCGTAATTATTTTTTAAACTGTTTAAAGGATTGGTAATGATTGAGAACCTTCTAGAGGGCGTTTGTCTACTCTGCTACATGCTCTTACGCAACCTCCATACTTGCTACATGCAGCCGGAAGTTCCAGCACAGGCAGCAGAGAACGAGAGTCGGACAAGTTTAGTGTAAACAGCAAGAACATGGACGACGACGTGCTGACAACTTTAAAGATTTTAATAATCGGAGAGAGCGGGGTTGGTAAATCAAGGTAATGTTGTTGTTTTTTGTAATGTTTAATCATAGCCGACAGAGGATGAGTTGTCAAATATCATTGGCTGTATTTTCCAATACGATCGAGCAACAATGTCCGCTTGTAATAGCAATAAGTTATCAAAATTTACTCGTAAAGCTTGTTTATGGCTCACGACCATAAACAAAGCGATCTGATGAAACGACGCTTATCTTGGTTTACAATGTTGTTGACTTTCTAATCTGTTGTTTGCTGGCATTTAAATAGTGATGCACAAACAAAAAGGCTACATCTGTTAGTTTGACTTGATAGTGACGATGGTACTGAATACAGTATATACTGGCGGTCACTGTTATCGCATCCCTGTAAATCTTGAATTAGACATGAGCATTAGTGTTAGCTGGCAGCTGTTTAGCAGGCATGCTAACTGCTGGCTGTGTGGCAGTTCACTCCAGACAAAACAGGCCTTAGGTTGAGTTTATAAGTAAAATACTGACTATATATGTACAATCATAACACTGTATAAATGTTTTTAGATATTGACATTTCGTGCTTAATTTCCACAGTTTGCTACTGCGCTTTACAGATGACACATTCGACCCAGAATTAGCTGCAACTATTGGTGAGTCACACGAGTGTTTGTTATTACTAGCTTTAATTCCATAAATAATAACCAGTCATGCTTGGCCTTTAATCGGTTAATACTCAAAATCATTAGACTTCAGGAAAACATTTTTGTTCTTAACAAACAAGCAAAAAACAAACTGGTCAATAAACACTTAATGGTAAAATACCATTAATACCAAAATGTAGTTTTACCTACAGTAAAATAATTCTTTTGGGACATCATTTTTAAATAATTTTTTTTCTGGGGTCTTATTTAGGTGTGGATTTCAAAGTGAAAACAATTGCAGTAGATGGCAACAGAGCAAAGCTGGCCATTTGGGTAAGTACAGCAATACATTTAAGGCCTATGGAACATAATATCTGTCAAGTGTACACTATAGCTAACAGTTGTTTTATTCCACTAGATGTCACTATGTCATACTTTGTAGTTTTAAGTGACATTGTCCTGTACATGTTTAAAAACCTGCTGACATTTTTAATTTGCAGGACACAGCAGGTCAGGAGAGGTTCAGAACTTTAACACCAAGTTACTACAGAGGAGCCCAGGGTGTCATTTTGGGTTGGTGTTTTTTTATAGTTGTTATTGTCTATCATCTAGACTTGTTACATTAGTTTGTGTCAGTATGCTGAATTTAAAAATTAATGTTACTGTTGTTTTCTTATAGTGTATGATGTAACAAAGCGGGACACGTTCACAAAGCTTGAGAACTGGCTTAATGAGCTGGAGACATACTGCACACGCAACGACCTGGTTAAAATGCTAGTCGGAAACAAAATAGACAAGGTTTGTTTGATTTGTTTTGTTAATTTTCAAAATTATCAGACTCTGTCATATTTTGGTGTACAAACTTGAATAGTATTTTAGTTTACAGATATAAACTAAATCAGATATAACAGTTAATTTATATAGTGATATAAATCAATTTCATGTTAATGTTGTCTGAACCAACAATGACCATCAAAAGTATCACCTGTGGTTTGAACAGCTTGGTCTGTTTGTTGTGTTCACCAGGTCTTTTAAATAATATTTGGCTTATTGAAACCGAAGGAAACAAAATAGTAATTGTACAACTTTGTTTACGAATAAAGTCAAGCAGAACCATGAACTCCATTTGGAGTTGCTTCTAACTTTTATTATTATTATTATTCAGAATTATACATTGAGTGATCTGTCTGTTGCAGGACAGCCGTGAAGTAGACAGAAATGAAGGCTTGAAGTTTGCGCGGAAACACTCTATGCTTTTTATCGGTAAGTTTCCTCTGTCTTTATTTGTTTTGCTTTCAGATGTATTGGATGTTTCCAGTTGTAATTTAGTCTAATTTTCTGTGTTGGCACCATAGCTCCCTTGTTAGTCATCAGAAGATTTAAATGAGCTTGATGATCTGACTCAGTCCAGACAGTTTTGTCTTGCCAGGGTTGTCTTTATATTTTCCAGGAGATCACAGATATCAGAATGTCTGTTGATGTAATTTACTTGTTGAACAGATAACTTCTGTAATAGCAAATGCATGGTCTTGGAAAGATCATAAAATTTGAAAATAACTAAGTGCTTGTACACTGTGATTATGAGAGTATATTGGTTTAGGTCTTTAGGACCATTAAAATTTTAACATTTTTATTTACAATACGTATTGGCATAATGCAAAAGATTTGTTATTTGCATCGCTGTAATGTAAAACAAAAAAACAGACATTTTTACTGTATTACAGTAAAAAGTACAATTACAGGAAAATGTCTGCAATGCAAAAGATTCCTTTAATCAAATTTGCGGGGGAAAGTAAAACGTTTCAATGCATTATGGTATGTATTTTTGGAGGAAATTGTTGTATTACATAATCGTAATAGGCCTAAAAAGTTAAAAGTGCAATAAGTATGTGTGTTGTATTGGATATGTGCTGTTGCACAGCCTAATAAACTTGTCACTGTTTAGTTTTCATTGTTATCAGTGTAATTAATCATCTTTGTAATGTAATGTCTCACTTTTGAAACTTTAAACTGCATGACATATTTCTTTCTTCAATGATTCACTTTTCCCTTTCTCTGTATTTCTTTCTCATCTCTTTCCATCCTGACCCACGTGATGTGATTATCAGAGGCTAGTGCGAAAACACGGGACGGAGTTCAGTGTGCCTTTGAAGAACTAGTGGAGAAGATCTTGCAGACGCCGGGGCTTTGGGAGAGCAGCATCCAGGGCCACGGGGTCCAGCTGTCTGATCAGGAGCAGCCACGTCAGGGTGCCTGCGGGGGCTACTGCTCCCTGGTTTAACACATTACCTCCAGAACCACAAACTGTGATGGAAAGCATTGTTTTCATTTCTAAATGAAAGTTTCTGCTGAGGGGGAATGGTCTGCTTCCTCTGAGCTGGCCAAGGGGACCTTTGCAGTTTGCACACCCTGTCACACAGAGTCCCATAATTTTGTTAAATATTATTATTGATTGATGTATCACAGTGCTACATTACCAGTAGCTTATGTAATAATTTATGCAAAGTACATCCAGGTTAAGATTACATTGAGTTGTAAGCAGTAACAGAGAATATGTTACTGTTATGTAGTTATTGAACTCCCTCAGCAGGAGGACAGAGTTGAGATGATTTCCCCTCAATGCGAGCATCGACCAGATGCGTGAATAGATGCGACTGAGATATGGAGAACCTAAACTCATTCAGTCTGATACGTGTCCTGTATACATTTTCTAGTACATGTTAAATTCCTCTCGTGTACTATGCTAATTTCTTCTTGCTGTAATCTCTGCTGCTGTTTCTCTGATTTTAAAGTTACCTAATTTTATTTACATTTATATTCCTGTGTTTTTTTTTGTAATCTTTTCCTCTGAAAAGTTGTGTAGCATGCTCCTAACCTTCTTTATAGATAGAAACATTCTTTTATATATTACTGGCTGGTCTGATTCGTCAATGCTAAAATAATTCAAGACAGTACAGTACTACTAGTAGGACTACACTGTATTTAAGGTTGCTTTGTTAATGTAATCTCTGATGACCTGTAGTTCTATCTGAATATTATACACAAGATTACCCCACTGTGTTTTAGACTTTGTCAGTCATCACCATGCAATTGATTTTCTTGTTCAATGAGAATGAATACCAAAAATAATATATGTATTGTAACGCTTATTTTTATGGCAAAGACTTCCTGTGACTTGTAACTTAGTAATCTTGAAGTTTCTTCTGCTTAAAGGTTTTAGTTGGTCGCAGGAAAGTCTTGATCATGCCTTAATATTAGCGTTGCATGTTTAACATTATCTTTGCTGCCATTCACAATGAATCTGTAGAAATATAGCCAGTCAAAATGGCCAATGATAAATGGTTGAATGATATCATACATATTTACAATAAGTGGTCATTTAAACTTATTGATAACTTATCTTGGCTATAAAGTTTCAGTATTTATGTTTTTGACTTGCATTCCTCTAACAGAGATGTTTGTTCTGCTCCAGAGAAATATATCCAGTCATGTCAAGAATTACTTATGACTTCCTGTAACCACAAAACCAAACACTAACCAATACCATAATTAGGAC
>JAZGTK010018694.1:0-11725 GCA_036877625.1 Ambastaia sidthimunki | reverse complement strand
TGGAGAAAAAAACCTTGTGAGAACCCGGACTTGACAGGGAGGGCCAGTTCTCCTCTGACACGCTAAAGCTGCAGTCAGTTTCCGTGGCTGAGGCAGGTTAAACTTGAAGTATTACATTAAAGGGTTAAGTAGATTTTGGAACAATTTGATATTGGAGGTAGTTTTAAAATGTGATTAAAAGATTTTAAAGGATTGAGACCCTGATGGGGGAGTAAAAACAGGGCGGGAAAATATTAACTTTGGTGATAAAAGTATAAGGTTCCTRAWARCAGCTCTAGCAACAATCTGCTGTTACAAGTTGGAATGTAAGCTGGTTATAGATGAAATTGAGAGGGTAATATGATTATTTAGACTAGATAGATGATCAATGGGAAAAGGTAAATGGAGGAGCAATCACCATAAAGGAAGTGGAGGAGTTTTGTGTGCCTTGCTGTGTATTTTTTGTTTTGTCTGTTTGTAAGCAGTATTCCAAGCCACACCCTTATCTAAACCAAGTTAACTAATGATGAGTGATGGACGATATATTAGAGCCGGAAGTATTCTTCTATAAAAAGAGTAGCTGTGACTGGGACACAGCGCGGGGGGGGGCAGCACAGAGTGATTAAAACTGGAATCAGCCTAACGAGAGGACGAGTAAGAAGAGAAATCTGTTACACCTGTGCTGGCGTTTTTTCTTGCAGTGAGTGCTGTGCATGCAAAAAGACTGCTTTTGGCTGTTTAAGTGGAACGCCCTGGAGCAAGTACAGCCTGAGAATTCAGCGTCATTCAGCTGGTGAAACACCGTTGAGTGAGCAGTACCCGAGACAGGTGGATGAACGACTGTGAGAGCCTACCCTAGGTGCTGTAACGATGAGAGTGAATACTGACATGATTGTTCTGCACGATATTACATCGGACTGGATAGCAGTTTGCTATCCGTTCACGCTGTGAGTAACTTTTTATTATTTCGATCTCGCAGTGGATCTACCCATGCTTTGCCAATCACCATAAAGGAAGTGGAGGAGTTAATAAATTAGATTGAATGATGTTTTATTTAATAAGTGACTTTCATATTGGACTATTCTTATCTTTAAGATATTAGTTTTACTGAATGATTGATAACCTGCTTGTAAATTGAGGGTTGTGAGATTAGTAAATTGGATGCTGCCAGTTGTTTTTCTATTTTCCAGAACATTTTCCCTACGGCGTTTATGGAGAATTGAGAGAAGGGGACGTTGGTTGTGAATGCTGATAACCGTCTGAGACTGTTTTATATTTGGACCACTTGCTGAGCGTGGACTTTTTAATTTTTTTTATCCTTTTTTAATGCATTGATTGTAATAAAGTATTATTGTCCTTTACACACCCTGACAAAAGTCTTGTCGCCTATCCAAGTTGTAGGAACAACAAATAGTAACTTGACTTTTAGTTGATAATTTGGAATCAGAAATGGCTTATATGAAAGGCAAAGGCCTCTAGATTACACTTATTTTACCAAAATAAAATCTTATCATGCCTTGATTTTTAATTATTTAATTAGGACAGAAAGGTCAGACTTTGCTTAGACAAAAGTCTTGTCATATCTTTAAAGGATTCAACCAATCACAGATTAGAGCGTCACCTGTGACAAATACTGTAATTAACATATTCCCAGGTGTGTAGAAGAAGAACCCCAGCACACCCAACCTTCATTTGAAATGCATCCTGACCTCTGACAGCATGCCAAAGATTCAACCACAGACCAAAGTGCTGATCATCAAGAGCCTGAAGACCAAGTCTCCTGCTGAGGTGGCAGACATCTTTAATGTATCTAAACATCAAGTGGAGAGGATAAGAAAAAGATTTGAAGAAACTGGTGAAGTTCATGACAGGCCCAGGTCAGGCAGACACCATAATAAAACTGTTCGAGAGGACCGTTTGTTGGTTTAACAGCCCTTTCTCAACTGCAGCAGAGCTACATAACAACTGGTCACCAGAAACCCCTGTATCTACAAGAACAGTTTTTTTTAATTCTCTCACGCAGTAATCTCAATGGCCGAATTAGTGCTTAGAAACCAGCATTAAACAGAAGACAACTAAAAAATCATGTTGCATTTGCCAAGGCCCACAGTTTGCAGGAAGGATGGACTGTGGAAAAGTGGCAGAAGGAAAAGTGGTGATTTTTCAGATGAATCATCTATTGAACTGCATCCCTATCGTTGCAAATACTGCAGAAGACCTATTGGAACCCGCATGGACCCAAGATCCACACAGAAAACAGTGAAGTTTGGTGGAGGAAAAATCATTGGGGTTTACATTCAGCATGGGGGGCGTGCAAGAGATCTGCGAGTGGATGGCAACATCAACAGCCTGAGGTATCAAGACATTCTTGCTGCCCATTACATTCCAAACCACAGGAGAAGGCAAATTCTTCAGCAGGATGGCGCTCCTTCTCATACTTCAGCCTCCACATCACAGTTCCTGAAAACAAAGAAGGTCAAGGTGCTCCAGGATTGGTCAGGACAGTCACCAGACATGAACATTATTGAGCATGGATGCAGTCCTCCAAGCTCATGGGAGTCATACACAATATTAATTCTTTTTCCACTGCACCATGACTTTATGCTCTGTACTGTAGATTATTTCTGTTAAGTGACAAGACTTTTGTCTAAGCAAAGTCTGACCTTTCTGTCCTAATTAAATAATTAAAAATCATAAGCTTGGCCCACCTTTGTCTGAGTACCGGCAGCGGGGCCAGAAGCAGGGCCATAGGCAAAGGAGTGTATGCCCTCATGTAGCAGACCGCAGGAGCGATGCCATGCTGGGAAAGGATGCAACATGCTGAGTGCTAAGGAGTCAAAGCTTGTCGCTAACGAGCTACCTTCAGCTGGCAGTTTGTTAGGTTGAGCCTTTGTCTCACTCCAACTGAGAGCTGTGATACTCCTCATTAGAGTTTTTTATAGCTAGGGGATCCCCCCACTCCCCCATTCCCTCCATTAAGGGCAAGTAGTTTCAAGCGCTATGGCCAACTAACCCCTGGCTCCCTTGAATTTCTGGCTCTAGGGTGAGTATGGTATAGCACCTGGTCTATAGAGGATCCTGTACTGCCCACAGATCTTACCAGAGAGGATGGTGGTTTCGAAACCCTTAAGACCCTCAGGAAGGGAAAAGAGGGGGACTGGGGCCAACCATTCACAAGCTCCCCTCTGAACTTTCCTCTAGGTGGTGCATGACACTGGCACAGAAGTATGAGAGTTTGAGTCCCTCGGAGAACACATCTCTAAGTGTCTAGTGTAGATCTTAACAGAGCCATGCGTTTGGGCAGTGGCCTGAGAGAGGTTTTTTTTTTACCAGCGGTGTGCGAGTAGGGTGTTTGCATTATGCCTATGGTGATGGACCATGTGACAGCTGTTCCCTTTGGCATGGTGTAGTTAGTATGGCATTCCCCATAGCGTCAAACCAGACGTAGTGTCAAGTTCCCTCGAAAGGAAACGTCTCTTGGTCATGTATGTAACCGGTTCCCCAAGAAGGGAACAAGACGCTGCTCACAGGCACCTGTCTATGTCTCTTTTAGACAAAGAAGTTGATGACACATTCTACAGGTGCCCTAATATACTGCACCTGATGCGCATCAAGCACTGCCATGGGCCAGTTACATTAGACATGAGATTTAGACACTGGTCACACCAAAGGCGTTACCCATAGCGTCAAACCAGACTTAGTGCTGGTAATAATGATTTATAATTACCCGTTGATGATTTACAGTTACCCGTTAAATTCTGTATTACTTACAAAGTACTAAATAAACCTTAATAATTATAAACCTACTAATATCCTTTATAAACAAGCTATAGTTAGTCCAAAATGCACCAGCTAGAGTTCTTACTAGACCCAGGAAATATGACAGTATAACGCCAATTTTGTCATCTTTACACTGGTTACCCATTAAAATTCGTATTACCTACAAGGTACTATTGCTTACTTATAAAGCCTTAAATGGTTTAGACTCTTTGTACTTAATGGACCTTCTCTCGCACTAGAAGCCACTGTGCTCTTTAAAAGACTTTTTAAAAGATGCTGTTTAAAAACTCTGGACTTCTGGTGGTACCTAGAATAACAAAATCCACTAAAGGCGGCAAAGCATTTTCACTTTTGGCTCCTAAACTCTGGAATAGTCTCTCTGATGCTGTTTAGGGTTCAGACACGCTCACATTAAGTGTACATCAAACATGCATCTTGTTACATATTCAGTTGGAGGACAGTGAACTTACGGTTATTATTCAGCATGTCAAGTCCTGACTATACAGAGTGGCTAGGTTTAATTGTATCCCTCACTAATATTTTTGTCTCGTTTTATTAGTTGAAAATGTCAATAAACATCCAGTTGCAGAAGTTTATTAGTAAATCCAAAAACACAAGGCAGAGACAAAATGAGGAAACAGGCAATAGCGGTATACAGGCAAGGGTCGAGGCAGGCAGCAAACAATCAGAATAACAAGGGGCAGGCAAAGTCAAACACAAAAGCAGATCAAAACCAGGCAAACAATCCAAACAGGGGTAATCCAAAAAGACATGAAACAGGCAACAGGCAAAATCATACACAGATAACAGACAATGGAAAACGCTCGGTATGCAGACTAATAGCTGGCAATACTTCGCAACATGAGTCTGTGAGCACATGGCTTATAAAGTCACAAACAGGAAATGAGTAACCAGGAAACAGGAACAGGAAGCAAAGGGAGCAAACAGTGTTCTGGTGCTGGCGGGGAGGAACAGGGCGTATCATTACACAAAATTAATGCATGACTTCTTCACTGTGGTTAAGTTGTTTTTTTATTGGACATTCATTTGACATTCAAATTTTCCTTTTTTTCCATTTTAATTTATCTATTATCAGACTGTTTTGAAGATATATAGAGTTGAATGCTCATAATTTTTTTTTTTAATTTAAATAAAACATTGATATTACTTATTTGACCAAACCTGTGTAAACAGAAGCTTTCTTAATACAATTTTCAAAGAAAAGGATGCAACCACCTTATCCAATACAGTTAAAGACTTGGGCATTACATTAGGCAGTATTTGTCTTTTGAAAATCACATGGCACATATTACAAAAACTGCCTCTTTCCACTTTAGAAACATCACTAAGCTGTGTAGTTTCACAGATCCAACGGACACAGATTCATTAAAATATAGGCTATAATTTTCAGAAGATGTAGTCCAATGTTGTCAAACAAATGAAAGCAGCAAAGCATTAGCAAAGAATTTGTTATTCTTTGTTATTTACTGTGTTATCTGTCTTACATTGTTTTGTTTTCAGGAAATAGCTGTATATTTTTCATTGTTTTCTAAAATTACATTCAAACCACGCATTCACAGGCCTCATCCACACATTTTAGAATGCTTTGTGCACATTTATCATTTTTATTGATTAGTTTATGCTCCATGTTACCATGTTATGAAATGGGACATTAGTGTCTCTTCCAACAAGATTCACTTTTCTATCTTTCACTTTTCTAAATAAAGAAAAAGTATTATGTTAATTCAGAACATCATAGGCATTATGTATTATAGTTTATAAGTTTTAATTTGTATGTTTGGTGTATTTATATAAATCACAGAAAAAACGCATACAGCTTTGGAACAATAATATGTTGAGTAAATCATGTCCCGTTATGGAAGAACTCTTCCATTAAAAGTTAAACAATGTATGCTAGCAAATATCAAATTGAGCTTGGGTGAGTCCTTTAACCATTTTTGTCACCTTGGTCATTTGGTTATTTCTGCTTTTTAAAGCTAGTTAAAATTACAGCTAGTTTGTACTATTTACAATAGTACAAAAGGCCTAATAAATTGTATACATATTAGCCTTTTAACAAACAAATTGATTGTTAAAGAAGGAGCCCAAAGCTCCAGTCTGTGAGTACACAGTGAAATTCCGCACCTTAGCGGCTACTAGTGGCTGGAATGAAACGGCACTGTTAACAGCTTTTCGACAGGGTCCTAATTATGAAAAACTTTATCCAGAAGCCCATCCGTATTTCTCAACGCCTCACCCCCTATAAGGAGGACCCAATTCGGCGTCTCCAGCCCCAGAGCCAATGCAAGTAGATTCGTACCACCTGTCGCGGACGGAGCGTGACCGACAAATTCACTCGGGCTTGTGCCTATATTGTAACCAACACTTGTCCCGTTATCCCGCATGACCATACAGTTAGTTGCCTCTCACCACTCTGTTTCAGCGCAAGTGCTGCTCGACAAGTGCATGTGGCAACTTCATCTCCTTAAACAAATTATGTCAGCTTCGGCTGAAGCAACTTACCAACACCCACGTCTTAAACATTGTCAACATCCAGGGCAAACCGCTGGGTTGTGGCAAGGTCCGGTACCGCTCCCCTACTGTCACGCTCCGTATCGGTTGTCTTCAGTAAGCAGGCCGCCACCAAATGATCACCTCACCGGCCATGGGACTTTCCATTTCAACCCGTCACCTATCAACCCGGAACTAAGAACACCCACGCTGATGCACTATCCAGAATATAACACCCGAGACCATACTCCCTCCAGCCATCCTGGTCAGTCCCATTCTGTAGTCCCTGGACAGAGAGATCAGGTCAAGAAGGAAAGCTATATGTCCCACCAGCTTTCCGCATTCCCCTTCTGGACTCACTCCACTCCGGGAACTGGACATCCAGGCAGCCAACAGACCCTCTCGCTACTCCAGGGAAAGTACTCATGGCCCAACATGGCCTGAGAGATCTCCCAATTTGTCCGGGTATGATTAGTCTGTGCCATCTCCAAATCTCCCCGTTACTAGCCGCAGGGAAAACTAGTTCCACTACCTCTTCCTCGACCCTGGTCCCACATCGCAGTGGATTTCGTCATGGATTTACCACTATCAAAACCTGACACTTGCATCCTGGTAGCAGTTGATCGCTTCTCCAAGGCCTGCAAACTCATCCCACTGAAAGGCCTGCCTACAGCGATGAAAATAGCAGAACTCTTGTTTCAACATGTCTTCCGCAATGTTGGGTTACCCAAAGACATTGTTTCCGATCGTAGGCCACAGTTTATCTTCAAGGTCTGGCAAGCCTTCTTTCGGGTACTAGGGGTCTCTGTAAGCCTCTCATCCGGATACCACCCTGAGTCCAACGGCCAGACTGAGCGAAAGATCCGAGATACCTCCGAACATACTGCCATGCCAACCAGCACCGCTGGAGTTACTACCTGAGTACGGCCAAAACTTTCTCTGACAATCATCTACCGGACTCACCCCTTTCCAGTGAGTACTCGGCTTCCAAGCCCCGTTATTCCCGTGGACGGGGGAACCATCAGAGCGGTGGATTACTGGTTCCGTAAGAGCAGGAGGGTCTGGAACTCAGCTCACGTGCATCTCCAACAGGCAGTCCGGAAACAAAAACATCAAGAGGACGCCAAACACCTGCCTGCTCCCTTATACCAACCTGGAGATAAGGTATGGTTGTCCACCCGGCACATCCATCTCCGGCTGCGCTGTCATAAGCTGAGACCCTGGTACATCGGCCCCTTTACCATCAGGAGGCAGATGTTCCAGCTTCACCTTCTACCAGAATACAGAATCATACCCACCTTCCACGTATCACTACTAAAACCATACATTAATTTTTCCACAGGGCCTGACAAACCAGAAATGCCTCCTCCTCCAGACGTCGTGGAAGACGAGTCCATCTACCGGGTCAATACTATCCTGGACTCCCGGCGTCGAGGCGGTCACCTTGAATACCTCGTGGACTGGAAGGGATTCAGACCCGAGGAACATTCATGGATATGTCGCGATGACATTCTAGACCCTGCCTTAATGTCTGACTTTTATCAACAGCATCCAGAATGTCCTGCACCAAGGGGTCATGGCCATCCTCAGCGCTGGCCACGGGTGTCAGGAGCCGTCCGTGGGGGGGGAGGTACTGTCACGGAAACACCATCATCGTCCGGCCTGCTCACTCCTCCCACAAGATTACAATCGCCAGCCTTCTAATCCACTGCACCTGGCACAGAGCAATCAAGCACCCTTCATAAGCTCACCTTCACCGCAGTCACGTTGTCTGATCTTGTTGGTGTGTAAGCATACAACTTACCTGACTCCCATTCCTACCTGTGTTTCCCGATTGTCGCCATCATCCTCGTCATCTTCTTAGTCCTTAACCAGAACCTGGTTTCTCCCAAAGTTTTTTTCTCCATCTATACATCATTGGAGTTTTGGTTCCTTGCCACTGTCGTCCTGTTGGCTTGCTTACTGGGAGACTGCTGACACATACTTAGCTTAGGGTTCGGTAAATTGTTACTGTTGATCCCAAAATATAGCAATATAATTATACTCCTATAGTGTAACGATACGCGGACACGGGTGAAGTGTAATGGTGACAGGTTTATTGGAAATCACAGGTAAGTAGACATGGAACATAGGAACAGGTGAGTGATGGGAACTTTGGTTGATGGTGGGTCGGGAACTTGGAAATGACGAGGCTTTCTTTCCCTAGTATGGCGTGGGTCGACAGAGTTTCGGATCCTAGTATGGCGTGGAGAAACCAGGAGAACACACGGACGCACACCTCAGCCAAACAGGAACACAGATTAGGGAACACAGGTTGAACACACCAGACTAGGGAACACGCCGACGAACACACCTCGTACTTTCAGGCTCGCTCTGCTCTGTGCAGTGGCTGCTGAATCTGACTAACTAAAACACGAGGCGGAGCTGAAGACCGCCGACGTTTCAATGAGATTTAAAGGGGACGAAAGCGATCATGAATTCGTGTACACACTGCGGCTTACATCACAATTTTTAGGGGGGCTGAGCAGAAATTTAGGGTGGCTAAAGCCCACATGAAAAGGGTGTAGTTAGGCCATAGTTCTATACGAATCATTTGTATTTTTATTATAATATATATGCCTAATCTTTTTCAGAGATGTGGAAGCTTTTTTTATATTTGAAAATACAAATTCATACGTGGTAATAAACTTATTTTGATTCAGGTATGATACGTAAAGTACCACGGTATATACAAGAAATACATCGAAAACACGTTTAAGTGTGTTGGTGTGCTGACATTTTTCATAGCTACCTCTGGAAAATGTAGACTTTCACAGCAGCACATGCAAGTATTGAACTTCAAGACCATCGTCAGTGGCAATATACAAAATGCATTAGATTCTTTAATGAATTAAAAAACGATTTCTGTAATGGGTTGTAGGTAAATATTTTTATTAATTTATGTCCCTTTGGTTCTCTGTGTTTTAATGATTTACTCCGTTTTACGTGAATTATTATCTGAAATATTTAGAGGGAAAATATTTCCTATATATGTTGTCTCATGGACAAAGAAGGAATGCTGGGGCAAAGCAGTATAGCTGAGGCAGGTATTAATTTTCCACACTTAACACGTTTCAGCAAGAAAGAACTACATCGCTAATCTTCGGAGGCGGTGCCTGAGGCATGGCATCACTGATACGTCAGCATCAGCTGCTATAATCAGCCTACGCTTGTTGTGATTCCCAGTCTACAAGGGTTTATCTCTAAACGTATCCACTGTTCATCTAAATATATTCACGTCATATCACGTTCGGAATTTAGAACAGAACAACCTTAGTCCAGTCGGAATCATGTCTGTAGCGGGACTGAAGAAGCAATTCCACAAAGCCACTCAGGTAAGGTGCAACTGACATAAACCAGTCCATTAAATCCATGATATGGATGCTGCAGTGGTTTGAGATCGCTTGTGCAGCTTGTGCCCTGAATCGTAATGCGGATCTTCACTAAATAATGAGCGTTCTTTGAATACGTCGTATTATGCGTATTATGCGTATTTGCTGTTTGAACAAATGAATCTACTGAAATTGGTACCAGATACTGTGATAAGCTTTATCTCGTATAACATTATTGAATTCAAATATTAAAATAGAAGTTTAGTTTCATGTTGTTCTATTCCGTTATTAAGACTGATTACATTAAAAAGCGAGAACATAAATATTTAAACTGCTGCGTAGCTTGGTGTTCTTACATAATAGCTCATACCCTTAAATTGACCTCGATGCCCTCCAAAGTCGTGATGCTCTAACCATTTAAACCGTTTCAAGCTATTGCCAACAGAGAGGCTTTAGCAATATCTCACTCATTTCTAGTTACTTGGTTTCCTTTTGTGCACATCAACTATGCATATATCATATTAACATTAGATGGCTTTATTGAGCCAAAAGGAAAAAAAAATAATAAGCTAAAAGAGCATTACATCAGGATTTAACAGCTGGTTAAACATGTCCTGGTAGCATCAGACTATGTCGAGACAGAGACCGCCTCAAGTAGCGTTTTGTTCATGTACAGTGCTTGCCTGAAGCTTCACATTGCATTAATACATGAATGACAATCTTAGTAAATAATAGCAACTTGTGCAGTAAAGGTTTAGGATAAAATATCAGTCAGTATAAGGGATCAGTGTAGTTATTAATACATTGTAAGGGTAGGTTTTTTTAAACAGCAGCATCAGCTAAATAACTGCTCTTACATGCAAAAAGCATCCCACACCTCCTAACCACTACAAATGGCTCTCCGCAACAATGCATTTTGTTAAAACCCATCTGTTTGAAAGGGGAGAATAAAAGTCTGAGTTGTAGAGCTGGGTTTACATGTCACTGGCTGACATTAAGCAACATAATCCATCTCCTTCTGACCAATCACCAGGCTCTGACATCATCAGTGCACAGTACAGAGGGTGGCATGACTCAGAGCTACTCTGTAGAACAGATGGTTCCTCAAGCACACTCTGCTCTCTTCTCCTAGCTTGCTGTGTACTTTATACATGACCTTCATGCAGTTTGCATTTGTGACAAAATATGACTGAAAAAGATACATAATTACATACATAAATGGTGTTTTTATTTCACATGTCTTTTCATTACTTACTGTAAGCAAACATAAAACTGGCTATAGATTAAATTATATGTTTCTGATGCATAAAAATTTGTCAATTTAATCTAGTAGTTTTGTGTTCCTCAAGAGTTACATATGACTCTTAAAGGCACAATATGTAAGAGTTTTGTTTAGTTGAAGTATTAATTGTAGCATGCCACTCTGTTGTTGTTTTGCACAGTCGTCATAGACCATTATTATTTAATATCGTTGGCAGCAAGTTCTGTTACCAAAGATAACTCCTAGAAATGTAAACGTGTAGGTGAATTAAATATGAATCACACAAATATATTATGTGTTATAAATAGTAAGTCAGCCTGTTGCAAATGCTGTGCGTATGTTCAAGTGTACTTTATGTATGATTGTTTTGAACATGTAAAACTGTGCTGCTTTACCTCTGCCTTTAATTTGATAAATAAAGTCACATATGAGTAGTAATTAAACATTGTTACTTGTGGCTAATTCAATATAATTTAATAAAATAACGTGATCAAACATACATTTATAAAACGTTATTATCTCATCCTTGAACATGATTTGTTAGTTTTGTTGGACTGATTTCCACCGGCAGTGCAAATGACAAACACTTACCAACTTTGGTACTTGCGTTTGCATCTTTTCTCTTCCTGACGTTGATAAATAATAGTTACACAACAGAAAAGTAAAATTTCACAAAAATAGTTTAGGCCTTGTATAGAGAATGTGATCCTATGTCACACTGCGTTGCATGGTAGGGCGGCACTGCCATCTTTGGAGGATCGCCCTCTTTGTATGTCTTTTGTATGTTTGTATGTTTTTGCTTTGAAATAAATCTATAAATTTT
>JAZGTK010018693.1:0-11725 GCA_036877625.1 Ambastaia sidthimunki | reverse complement strand
AAGAGAAACAATCAAATTGAAAAAGACTTGTGAGCCCATTTTCTCTGTTTTCATTCATTTCCTCCATTTCAATCAATCTTGGTAATTAATGGAAAGCATTTCAAACTGCCCCAGTGACTTATTTGCCCAATTCTACGAGGCCTCAGGGACAAATCAGCCTGTCTGATGAGCTGAGAATTAAGAGGGTTCAGGTGAGGAGAGGATGGAAACTTCACACCAACCTTCTTCAGTTTTTCTTGGTTACCTTATAGGCCCTGACTGCATGCTGGTAGACAGACATTATTACAGCCCATCGTACTGTAAATGAGGTTTATTTATTATCATTAACATTTGCTGTTGTCGCCGCTTTAGATTTTTTCCAGAGCATAAAGGTCACAATAATCTTACATGTGCTTCCTGTAGAGTTTCAGAAAAGATCTCAGATGTGCTCACAGAACAAAGTAGAAGGTCAAAGATTTCAGTAAGAATTTAAGCAATTTTCTCTAAACAATCTAGGCTATGCCATCTACATACTTATTTTTAATAGCTCTAGACTCAACAGTAAACCGTTGTCTCATTTGTGTCTATATTTCTCCAGAGGAATGTTATGGGAGACATCAAGAAGATACAGGAATTAAACCAACTGAGAACTCAAGGTCTCCTAAGCTAGAGTAACTTGTGAACAAAATCTAAAAATGTTTATCTGTGAGAGCATGCATATTATTTTTGTCTTTATTATTCCGTACATATTTGCTATAGCTAATTTATGCATTACAATACACTCTAATGACATACATAAGAAAGACAAGATGATCCATCATCTCATTATGAGTTTGTTAGCACTGCACTACACTTTCAAAATGACCCGTCTGCATTAACCCTGCTGAAGTCAACCCTCCTCAAAAGCATTTTAATAACTCGCTTTTATGTTAATGTGATAAACAGCATTTTTGAGATGAAGGATCACCTTGTTCCATTAGTCTATTGTGTTGTGCTTTGGTCTAAAGATCAGTAAATCAGTTCCATTTACACTAACGTAAGGTCATATCGAAATTATTCAGTCCCTGGATGACACGTTCCCATAAAACCTACATGAATTATTAATTCTCTACATATTTCCAAAGTAAAAGTTTTACTTCACTCATTTGATAACAGCCTCAGGACTACATTTGAAATGAGGCAGTTTTCCAAGTTATATCTGAATATTACTCGTCCCATTACGATGTGCCTTTAAAGTGTATTAAATCTGACTACACTGTGTAACATTGTCTATATACAGTATGTGTAAATGTGTGCTGATCATTGCAACCAAATGGCCCTCATGGTAATGAATATGGAATTTATAATAAAGCCTCACAACTGTGGTTTTGTTTATTATGTAGTATTCTGTTGCCATTATTCTCTTTAGCAGTTAATATGGATATCTGAGCTTTATTTCCCTCTCATTTTATTTGTTTACACCTTTGTTTACCCCGTTCATGAACATGAGTTATTTGAGACAATATATCTTCTCAAAACAAGGGGCATTCAGTTTGGCAACAGAAAGACCAGTTTGGCCCTGACTCAAAGCAGAAAGTCATTTGTGATTTTACACAAAGCTTTTACACCGCAGTACGATCGCTCTCTTGTTGTGTTTGCCAGCGTTACGGTAGATTGCTGTATAATTTATCATCTTAAATACTGTTTATTCAGTATCAGGTGGTTTAATTAAAGACTTTATTTTATGCTCCAGCAATTAATTAAAGCAATTAAATAGCGTATCTTTTAAAGTACTTCAAAAACAGCTGGTTTAGATTTTTTTCCTGCACTTGCATGTATCCAGTTAACATATATAATGGAAACGTTAAGGAAACGTTTTTGCAACCTAAAATTGTTAGCAGGGTAGTCATCTCTGGACTGTAACATTTGTAGTTTATACCAGAAATTATGAAAGCTGTAGATGAAATAAAACTGCAGGTTGTGACAGGATGTTCACTTGAAGTGTTTAGTCAGACAAACAGTGTCTGGTCCACACAGAAGGTTTGATCTTCAGTGATCTTCTGAGGGACCTGACTCTTCATGAATTTCTTTCCTCAGAAGATGTAAATGCAGAAGAAAAGCTGGTGAGGTGAAGCAACACAAAGCAGGAATGCTGAAGACTGGTCTCATGCGAAGGGAAAAATCAAGTATAACAGCATGAGATGTCAGTTTTATACTGCATATATGGGGCAAGACCACAATTTCTGGCCCCTAACAGTTCTGTAGTTCTGAGGCCCTAAAAATTAAATATTAAAATATGAATATAATATTTTACTATTAAGTGTTTTTTTCTGTACCATCACTGATATTACAAAATTTAATACTTAATAATGTTTCTTTCAACAACAGTTTTCTTATTTCTTAATCATTTCTTATTCCCTATTCATTTCTTATGCTTGTTGTTTTTGTTGTATGTGTGTGTTAATTCGTTTTTTTATTTCTGTTCTTAAGTAGTACGGTCATCTCTGTAATTTTATATTTGTTTATTGCTGTAGAGAGAACAGGTTTTCTGAATGAACAGTCAGTTAAATGGTTTTGCTGTAGACAATGGTTAGTTTTAGACATATTTGGCAGCCAAATGCTGCGATTGGCTGATCTAATAGGACACTTTTTTTAGCCATCGCAATGACAGCCCAGCTAACATAGAACATTCTCAGAACGTTGACTACCACTCTGTGAACGTTGTCTAAGTTGTCTTTTTGTTAAATCATGGTAATTAGACAAATCTTCCCAAATCTAAAATCTTGCAGTGTCATAATAATAATTACTATTCCCAGATTCCTTTATTTATGACACTGATAAGTCAAGCTTCAGGCTTCTCTATAACACACGACAGGTTTAGATCTTTTAAAGGCACCATATTTATCGAAGATCCTCAACACTAACAATCCAAAGTCACGTGTTTTGTTTGTCATGAGCCATCTGTTTCCCGCTCCTACAGCTGGCCCATATAAAGGCACACAGCGTTCATAATTCATCAAAATTAGCATCAGTTAAAATCCTGCTGTTTCCTGAGCACTCTTAATTTGTTTGCTCGCACGCTTTAGATCGTTCTGCCATTATCTCCCTGTCCAACAATGACAGGAACGTTCTGGAAAATCTTCTTCACCGTGGCAGCTCGGGGCCCTCGTGCTGTTTAGATGCAGATTTCGCTGCTCCTGGTTTAGCACAGCAAGCTGAAAAGATTAATTATCACTGCACCTCATTTACCGACGCTGTTTGCTTTTCAACCCAGGTGTGAAGTTTACATATTTTCTCCCCAGACTTATGCAGATATGGTAAGACTGACATTTTCTATGGTAAACAACAGTTGGTCGAATAAAGACTAAAATATCACGGGCTAATAATTTATTGCCACTGCAGCCGTCGAAATATTCATGCATAAAATGTTAATGTACACATGAATAAATCGGTGAATATTGTGTTTGAAGCCAACACAATTTATAACCAGGTAGATTCAGTGTATCATACTTATCAAAAATCTTACGGAACGTCACAGAAATAAAAATTTTTTAAATAATGTTCTCATAACTAATTGATTGCAGGATCTCAAGAACCAAATGCAAACATACTATATGACAGCCACAGCCACAACTGTACAAAGAGACTGTCCTCAGAGACTGTGCAAAACACAGCAGCGAGTTAATAAGCTGAGGGCTCACCACACATTAGCAGAACACTAACACGAGCGAAACTTTGTGTCCAGTTTTGTTAACGTGTGATATAAGATGGAGAAAAATATTGCTCGGTCACAAGTGTGGAGAGATTTTGAAATAATGTCATTCTCACCTGCAGTTCTAAATAACAATGTTTCTTAAATGTTTCCTTTTTTGATCCTCAGTTTTTGATTCATGATTGAGTCCCCTTTGAAAACCAAAACGTTGGGGTTTGGTGGTGCTGTCAAAACATTGAGCTTTTAGTTGAGCATCTAGGCCAAATTGAGATGGCAACACTGAGAAATGTTTGGAGTGTGGCTATAAGTTTGTCTGACCAATGGCAGATTGGGGGCGGGGTAATCAAACAAAGAACTGAGCTCTTTCTGTCTCCTACTTTCTCATTCTGTCCATCTGTTTTTTACTGAAATTGTTCGGGAAACACGGACAGGGAGAAAAATAACAGCTTGTGTTTGGGTTCATTAAGCGTTGGTGTGCTGTGCTGGTGTTTTTGCTGATTTTTTTGGCTTTATGAATAATCAGTGCTCTCATTAGTGGGGATCACAGTGGTAGCTCAGGATCATAATTAAATCGTGAGCATTTCAGGAGCGCAACACAGACCCTTGTGTGTTGAGAACAAGGCCTTTTGTAAAACCTTCTCCTGGCTGAAGCACATTATCACAAACTCAACATTATGGACCATGAATCTCAATGAGTAGCCAGAATAAGCAGGTATTTTCGAATATTCTACATTCATCTATCTCTCCCCCCATTCCTGCTTGTATTTGTTTGCTTGAAGGTCATGAATTCAGGAATTTTCTTCATGGTTGTTAAGAGTGTTTAAAGCATATAAGAAGCCTCTCAAAGGTAAAACATCTCTCAATCATCCATTTTTTATTCTGCACTGCCAAGGTGTCACTATTAAATATTGAAGCCCCAAACTGAGGTTAGAATATCACTAAAGCAACGCTTTTGAAGATCGGTAAAAAGTTGCTGAGTACATGTACACCCTATACATAAATAGTTGGATGTTTCGAACTTTTGTGGTTGTATAATAATAACTTTTCTGATTTAGAATAGCTAAACTAGCCAGTAGAGATGTTAGTGTTATTGAAAATGGTTCCCTTGAAAATTTGGCAGGCTTTTTCATGACCTGAGTGACCCCTGATGTCGAGTGTTTGTTCCTCTGTGATGCAGCCATAAATGCTAGTGCAGTATTGAATGCTACTATAAACCTCTTCGTTTCTTAATTTTTTATCAAGATTTAGTCGTTCTAACAAATTGAAATTCTGTTGTTGGAATCTTATCTAGTTTGGGTTTATTAATGATAAACAGGGTTTCTGGAATAAGAGTGGAAAAATCCCCATCATCTAATACAAGATATACGTTTCCAGACAGATATTAACACACGCTGTCCAAAAATAATCAAAAACATTAAAAGTCATCAGTCAGAAAAATCTGTGTGGAGAGAGATTAGAATTGAAAAGTTTGCCAGTTGATTCTGGTGTATTTAATCCAGTTCTATCAGATCTATTTGTTAATAGTCTTCTTTTACTTCAGCCGCATTGCACTTGAAAACCTGATAAGTAGATGTTTTATTTTCTTGTCTGCTGAATAGCAAAGACTCGAGGGTAACAGTCGCCTCCATCAGTCCAGTCATCCCAGAAAATGTTTAATATAAACTGTTTTCATTATTTTTTAACATTGGTGTTTTATCATATTTGTATTACAGGTACCAATCCTGGAAGTTAATAATTTAAATGATCATACTGATAGTATAAATGTGTCCATACTCCACTCACAGGACATTCACACTTATGTATTTGGCAGATGTTTTTATCCAGAGCGACTTACAGTATATTCAGGTTATACGTTTTTTCAGTACATGTGGTCCCTGGGTATCGAACCCACAACCTTTGCGTTGCTAACACAAGCTCACAAATATCACACATATTTCAGTCTCCAAACAGTGGAAAAGTGGTATATTCTGCCCTTTCTCATTTCCTTCCACTGTTTAATTCCCCAGTTCATTGAGCTGTACCTAAAGACTGACAGTCTGCTTCTGTTTAGCCCGGTCAGCACATCTCACAATTGCTATCAGCTAAATTTAACCACTAGCTTTGACAGGAATGTGAAAAAAACCCTCACACCCCCGTTACCCTTTTGACTATTTTTCTAGCTTGATTTGTATTCAGCCCAGTGATGGATGGAAACGATGTAGCCAAGATAAAGAATAATATTCTGTTACTGTTTTCTTCTGCCGAGTCCACAGGCACTCAAGAGGCACCAACACAATGTCAGTTAGTCAATAATGCTTTCTAATAGACAGACAACTGACTGGCCTGAGTGCTAAATCACCGAACATCTGATAAATACACTTCCCTGATATTACAATATGAAGTTGAGACTGCCGTACTGGAGAAGCCCAGTAATGTGCATTATTCCATCACCACAAATCCACAAAGTGGTTTAAAAGGTTTAATTTATCAGAGTTGAGTTGTGTATCAATAGAACTTATTACCATCGGGTAAGATTATTTACAGTATTCAATGCTATTGTAAATTTCTATTTATTTCACTTAGCGTAATATACAGTACAGCTACGTTTTGCACTGATTCAATAGAAAATATTGAAGAGCGTTTAGAGAGCATTCAGACATTAATGTCTGCAGCTTAATTATTCAGCATTCATTTATAATGTCTCTCGCTCGCTCGCTCACTTTTCTCTTTTCCTGTTCTGGTTTCTCATAGAAACAGAAACACACAAATATAATTGTTTTACTGATTCAGTTCTACCATTGTAATGCTATTGGGTTGTCATTTTGTTTTGTTGTCACATTAATGACAGAACGTCAATCAGTTTTTTGACTTTCAAATGTAAATCATTTCATTAGCTCATTCTTACTTTTGTACTATTAATTTCTAATAATCGCCAAAGCAACCTCACACTTTAAACTGAATTTTATTTTGTGCTTGAAGCTTCTGAAACATCATTTTTTGGTCATTTGAGAATTCTTCATTGTTAGCATGACCTGAACCTCACGGCACCTTTGACGCTGTTGTTTACCTCTGACAATTTAAATGCAAGATTAAAATTGTGCTTGGTACAAATTGAAAACCTGCTTTAGTGGGATCCTGTTAAATTAGAATAAATAATAGCCTGCTGTCCCTCATGGCCACAATAGCAACATTTAGCAACAACATGAGACTGATTTGTAAAGTTATCTTTCTTCACCTTAACATTTCATTTCTTTAAACCTTAATGTATCACAGTATATATCACAGGGTGCTGCCATGCAAGTCAATATTTAGCTTAATTACGTTCATGGTCAGGTGATTTTTCCCACCGAAAAATCTTAGCTTCTTTATCACAGACAGAACGATGCAGTAACCACCTGCTGTAGCTCAGCCCATATGAGGGTCTGGTGTGATCTCAGATTGCATTGGTGTTTTAGGAGAGGTGAGTTTGAATCCCACACCACAGGTCCACCTGTGAAGCTACTGATGGAACCAGGAGAGCTTCAGATCTTCTTGAAAGCTCAAAGAGGTTGTCTTCTGTCTGTGTGATGTGGTGCGGTCAGTACTAAAGTGATTCTGTGGAGACCAGAAACCAGATGAGTGGAACTGGTTGGAAGATAGAAAGAGGGAATATTTTAATATAGAATAGTCGTGTGTATCAGTGTTTGCTGCTGGAACAAGAGTTTACAGTGAAGACTTTGCATTAGAGAGCTGCATACAGTATTGTTGGTATTCCTGTGGCCTGTGTTGATGATAAGGGTTTTCTTTAAAGTTAATGCATAAATCAAACTATAAAGTGGGGCAATTTAAACATTCCTGTAAGATGAATCAAATAATAAGTATGAACACAACAAATACATTCAGACATCAAAAGCAAAAGTAGAGATTCTTTAAACCAGTTGAGTTGACATCCATTATCTGTAATGGATTAGAGTGACTGTCGATTGTAAGTCAATTTTTCAATGTGCACTTTTTAGTCTGGCTAGATTCAGTGTTTTTATAAAGTTTCAATAAGTTAATAAAAAAGTTTTTTGTTTACGGGTGTTACACAGTATGCAAAAACTGAATAGTAAAGTGTTGTTCATATTGAATACAAATCTAAAATTCAGATTCTCCTCCTCCAGCGATTCTCAGCTGGTTAGATCTCTCAATTTTTCCTTCTGCACCAAAATAATTCAGTTGTACTGCTGGAGTGACTGTTTCAAGCAACAGAGAGTGGCCAGTCAGGTTACTAATGGGTGATATAAAAAACAGCAATGCCTTATGGGTAATGCACTGTCAAATCACTCAATCAGTGGCCAAATTGAAGACAAAAATAGATGTGGAGGAGTAAACAAGCGAAAGCAGATTCAATCTCTGAGTCCAAAATGTTGCAGGCAGCTATTTTGTCTTGCATCTGTTTCTCTTTTCACTGTCATGAGGAAGATTCAACTTGTCTGTTTTAAATAATCACTATTTTTCCGGGACTATAATGTAAGAATGTTTCTCAGGTTGAATCTCATTAACAATAGCTCATCAGCCTCTCTGTTTGCCTCGCAATCATCACAGAGTCTCATAAAACTGAACTTATTAACTGAATTAATCAAGCTGTGAAGGAAATAATCTTAAACCATCTATTTGCTGAAAGCATGAATGTGCTTTCTAAACGCAGGAGGCATTCCAATTCTCAAGACTTGATTTGATACTCCAGGAGAGTCACTTCTACAAATAGAACTACATTTTCAGGAAGATACTGCAATACAATTCTTTTTAAAATCAATTTTAGCATTCATAATGATCGTACAATACGCAATAGGCAATACAGGTTAAGTGTGTGTGGACTCCATATTCTATATTCCAAAATCATAATTCTTATACCTTTGATGCATGTCATGTTGTTATGTTAAATGCAGGTAGCTGCCTGTCAAAGGTTATTTGCAATAGATAAAATGCTTAGTGTGAAATATAGGAATGAATTGCCTCAGGCGAATGAAACATTTACTTTCATGAGTTACTTTTTGGCTGTAGGTGTTTTAACATTTTTGATGTTTTTGTTTCTTAATGGTAATCTAAAATTGTTAGCAATGCAGCTACGTGTGTTTAAACCCTGATGCCAGTTTAATCCGTGTGCATGGTTTAAAATCATTTGTGAGTTATGATGCAAATATCTAAAACATCTATTTATTGCCTTTTTTCTATTTTGTTAAATGAAAACAAAAACCGAAGCCCAGCTCGGCCTCTGTAGAGTAAATGCGAATAGGACAATTACCTCCATAAACTCCAAAAACATTATTTGGCTGGTGAGATTAAGCTTCCGTCCGGGGCCAGAAAACATGTTATGAAATGGGGAAAAAGTGCCTTTGCTTCTGTGGGAAGTTCTTTATTCCGTCTCATGTTTTATCTTTTATATTACATTCTTTTACACACAGTCCACCTCAGGAGCAACCAAACCCCCGGTGCTCAGATCTGCTGTGGCTTTTCAGAGCCCTGATGTTAAAAATACAGTTTCTGCATTGAATAAAGAGTGTGGACATGAGTTTGCATATTTGCTTTTTGCATGAAGTATTGAGCTCTCTGTTGCATTATTCATGCAGTTGAAATAATCAGGCTTGATAAGGCTTTGTTTAGCACTGACGGCTTATAGCGAGAGATAATGATGATTAAGAAGGGGGGGTGGGAGGGGGAACAGACGAGTCACAGAAATGATCAGTTTTTCTTGACTGCTTCTCAGGGCAGACTTTGAATGATGATGTTATAGCTGAGAGCGGAGGGTTTTATTACACTGAGTTGGTCTCAATCAGCTGTGGCCATCTGGTTGAACTAGTGAATGGAAGACATAAGCTTTATTGAATCATGTCTTGACGCAGAACTCGTGACTGCTGAGAAATGAATCGACAGGATCAGATCCACTACACACACACACACATTCCTCTAGCTAGCTAGCTATCTGTGTACATATACAGTATATGTATGTGTGTGAGTGTGTATATATGTACACATATATGTGTTTGTGTAAACATATATATGTTTATGTGTTAGTTGTAATGATACTCAATCCCCAGGACATAATCAGGACATAAACAGTGATCATTGTCGATAAAGCATCTCTACTGTACATCTTCTATAAATCTGACAGTAATTATCAACACTCCCTAGTTGAAGTTTAAACAGAAGGAGGGTTTCTTTTAAAGTAAAGACATGCTGAAGGTCTTCTGGAGAATACTGGATGAAGAAGTTTCTCAGTCTTTTAACATCAAAAACTTCATCATCTGAGCTTTACATGGTCCCCCTGTACAATCAAAGACTGGAGATCAATGGCTGCTCACAGAGGATGTGGGTCTGTACAATCAGCCTCAGGAGAATGTGGGAATCTTGCTTTTCAAATTGCCATGACAGGGAAAATCAAAAGGCTTTTAAATGAACAGATTAGACGACGTCTCTCTTCTCAAGAGCCCGAGTACTTCTGACATTCAGAAATACTTTTAAAAGCACTTCAAAAAAATACAATAATTGTATTTAGTTTAAAAAATTGACTACACAAATCAATATTGGCTTTACAAGCTAACAGGGAATGTTCTCAGAACACTGGCTAATGTTCTGTAAAATGTTTAAAAAAACATTTTTGCAACATCGTTTATTTTTTGGGTGAATAAATAATTTATAGGGGAGGGGTTATTAATTTAGAGGGCGGGGTGTCAAAAAGTGTAAAATTACTTTGTAATTTACTGACCCAGAATTTGAGGAGGTAACTTTTGTGCTTCATCGCTGTATTTGAAGTTCTGTGAGGCAAAAAATAAGTCACAACTTTGACCGGGATTGTATTACATACACACTGCTTTCCTGGTCCAGGTGACAGAGAGTGAAAATATATGCATGAATGCTAATAGAAAGTTGATGGTGTTTTGTAGCAGTGAAATTTGTTTTGTCTGCCACAAAAGTCTATTAGTGTAGCTGACAGGAGGTTAGATTTATAAACAGCACTGAGGGTATTAAAATCAATAAATGTGTTTTAGACAATCCTTATACAGACAAAATAGTTTGTGATGTTATTGTGAATGGAGTCAAAATGGAGACTGAAACATCAAACAAGGGGTTTTGGGTGTAATTACAGACTTCTTCAGATGGTTTCTAAAAGTTTTTACACGGTCCCTAAATCAAAAGTGACGTCGGTGATTTTTGGCACTGGATAAAGAGGATGCACACAGACAATGTCCCAACAGATATCACTGAATAAAGATGCACTGTAATATCACAGATGTCTCTGTGAGCACTTTGAGGAGCTTTCTGTCTGTCTGTCAGTCATTTTGTGTTCACAGGGAAGTCCGTGAATGGAAGTGTCAGTTTTGCTTCTGTTCCGTTAGACTAGCTATGACACAATATTTGTGATCAATGAAAAGCTGAGTTAATGGGTTTATCTTGTTTTATTTGTGTGTGATATAGAGATGACGCATAGCTACTCAATTTTTAATTTAAATTTTTAAAAACAGTCTTCAAGCAATCTTTAGAGGGCAGAGTTTAGAAAAGGGGTGTGTCTAAGATGGTGGCTAAACATGCTTTGCAAGATCAATGCAAAATGTTTTTGGAAGTGATTTGCCTTTTCTTATTGACCTTTATCTAAAGCCCGGAGCTTTAATAGCGATTTCACATCAGTGAGAGGAAACTGCAGGTAAAGGTTTCGTGAGGGACGCAACAGCATCCACACAAGAGTGAAACTGAAGGACACTCATGACTCTTGTTTCATTTTAATAAGTTGCTCTCTGGTCTCACGGTGTAAAATTTGCATTGTGAGTGTCATAAAAATTAAATAAAATGCATCAACACTTGTCATATTACAGACTGTTTTAGCAGTAAATTGTGGAAAATAAAAATATAAAAATGTCACTATGGCTCATTTACACTCAACATTAACATCTAGTTGATGGAGCTGAATGCAGATGTGATTGGGGTCCAAAATTTTTCACCCAAAACATCATGTTTGCAGTTGGGCTAAAATATATTACAATATTTAACGATGCAGTTTTTGCAATTTATCAACAGTGATGCATAACATTGAGAGTGATGTATGTAGTTATGTAATAC
>JAZGTK010018692.1:0-11726 GCA_036877625.1 Ambastaia sidthimunki | reverse complement strand
ACTATCTGTTAATCTGTCTAAACCAAATGAAAAAAAAAAATTCAAAGGCACCAAAACTTACTTACTTTTCCTAAAGTAAACCAAACACTAGTTTCTTCAGAAAGAGAATTCCATAATATCCCATTTTGTAATGGTTTCATACAGGAGCAGTATGTGCCGTTGTATGTACTGTAAGAAATTATGTATTTCTCTACACAGGGATACCTCTCAGAGGGAATGGTAACTAAATGGTACCGTTCACCCCGACTGCTGCTCTCCCCAAATAACTACACTAAAGCAATCGACATGTGGGCCGCAGGCTGCATACTAGCTGAGATGCTCACGGGACACATGCTGTTCGCTGGTGAGTCTAGAGACACACTCCATATTGAGCAGGGGACTGTCACTACACTGTTTCTGTCGCTCTTTTGGGTTCAGGAACAAGAATAGTTCCTAGTGTTATAGCATCCTCTTGTGGCTATGCTTGGAAAAACACAAACAGATGTTCAGACCTCACATGACAATCAATACAAAAATTGTTTTTCTTGCTTTTCGTTAAGAATTTTCTACACATGCTATATTCTTGGTAAAACATTCAGTTGTGATTTGTTAATAACATTACGCTAGATTAAGTTGACATTAAGTTTTATTGTGGTTTATTTTCAGAACATTTGCACTATAGCTACATCAAACTGTAACATGTTACATATGTTAGATTTTTATATTCAATTTAATTTGACTTAGATTGTTATGCTGATAGTATTTTTTGTAATGATTAAAACCTTTCATTGGAATGTAGAATGTCCTTCATGGCTCTGTTTGTCTTCTGTAAGGGGCTCATGAGCTGGAACAGATGCAGCTAATTTTGGACACTGTGCCTGTGATCAGGGAGGAGGACAGACAGGAACTGCTGAAGGTCATGCCCTCATTGGTTGTCCAAGGCTGGGAGGTCAAGAGGTCACTCAGAGACCTACTGCCAGAGGTGGAGGAGAAAGGTGAGATAGAGAGTGACAGAGAGTTAGACCAACTAGTCTACAATTTAAAATGACTCCCAAAATTGTAGTTTGGTACAGAACCTTTGGTTATAATCTAGATAAGTTTCAGGCGATTAAAATAATCTTCATCACATGATATCAAAATTTATCAAACTACATGATCGTGTTCATTAAACTGTGTCACAGCCACTGATTTCCTGGGGTGCATCCTCACCTTTAATCCGATGGACCGTCTGACAGCAGAAGCGGCCCTGTCTCATCCATACCTGCAGAGATACTCCTGTCCTCAGGACGAGCCTGTCTCCCTGCAGCCATTCCGCATAGAGGACGAGCTAGAGGACAGTACAGTCACAGAGAACAGCCATGCTCTCAGCTCCCACTGGGACAGGTACTGGACACCACTCATACATCTGACACTGAGTTCCCTCTGTGGATGATGACGCATGTGACTTTGGCTGTTGCTCATACATTTACATTTATTCATTTGGCAGATGCTTTTATCCAAAGCGACTTACAGTGAATTTAAGGTATACATTTTTATCAGTTCTTGTATTCCCTGGGATCGAACCCACAACCTTTGCGCTGCTAACGCAATGCTCTACCAGTTGAGCTACAGGAACACTTAGTTCATAGTTCTGGATCTCCTGACACAACGCAACAACAATGTTAAAATAATACTGCTTGCAGAGGAGTGTTGTAAAATAAAATAAAACTATACTCTCTACATTTTTAATAGCATTACATAGGTGCCAGAAAGGGAGAATTTTAACTAAAAATGTGGCAACCGGGACAGTTTATGCTGACATTTGTAGACCCAATAAAGTGTTTTATTTATGAATTACTAGTGCAGCGCTTCCCAACCGGTTTTGCTTTGGAACGCAGATATTACATTGAACATTGTAAGTGATGATCTAACACATGAGTTTATATATTTATTGTAGCCCGTTTGTATATAATCTGATTTCTAGTTATGCTTAATATGGTTAGTTGCATATTGTCAGCAGTGCTTTTTTTAATTGTAAAACTAGAACAGACCTGCGGCCCATTTTTGGATCGCTCCTCAGCAGTTGTAAAAGGAAAATTACCAAAACTATTATCATACAACGTTTGTGGGTTCTTTCACACTGGGTAAATGAATAGTAGAGACACAGTAAAAGGCAATTTACACAAGCCGGGACTACAACACCCAGAGGGCCAGATAGTGACATAGAACACAGTTTAAATATAGAAACATTTCAAATCCCTGCATAATTAAATCCCGCAGCTGACAGCTTCATAAGAATGTCATTGTATTCCTCTGTGTAGCTATATGGGCAGACCTGAAGATCTTCCAAAACTAATTACAGTAAATACCAGTGAGAGGGAAACATGCCTGTTAGCTTAGAGCAAAGGTCAGGACTAGAATGACTGGTTTATCTACAGGTCAAAAATATTAATACTTGTTCTTAACCTTGCTAATGGTTATAAGTGTACAAAGTCTCTTGTTGAACGTTCACAAGGTCTTGGCACACTGTTGATTACCACAGACAATTATTTTCAATTTAAAAAAAATTATTCATAACGTACCTACAATGGAGGTCTTTGAAACACAGCATACCAGAAGGGTTAAATTTTTTTCTATTGCACTAAATATCTAAATCCATCCAAAACTTAAGGTTCTGCTTTACTGACTTTTACTGACTGTGGTTTGATTTTTCTCAATGCTAACCTTTTGGTATCTTTGTACATATTTGCTATGAGCAAGGAGGTTATGTCAATTGTTTCTACACAATTATTTGCAGGTATGATGGGAGTCTATCATCAGAGATTTGTTGGCAGAGGCAGGAGGAGTGCGGATGCATGCAGAGCATCTCAGAGCTCGGAGAGGCAGAGGAGGAAGAAGTTCAAAGAGATCCACGAGCAAGTTCTGCCGCCCTCCCTGAGGAGGCCCAGGTAGATCCTCGCAAATACTCCCACAGCAGCTCTGCCGAGCGCTTTCTGGAGCAGTCCCACTCGTCTCTGGACCGGGTTTGCAGTCAATTCATGGAGCTTGACTGCGGTCGCTCCTGCGACTACAAGGTGGGGTCTCCCTCCTACCTAGATAAGATTGCGTGGCGGGAGGGGAAACCACAGCACTACTCTGAACCCAAACTAATTCTGGATCTGTCTAACTGGAGGCATAACACCATGTCTGCTCCAAGAGGGGGCAGTATGGAAAAGCCTGATACTGAACCTGGAGATTTATTCCAGGAGATCTCACGTTGGGTGGAGAGCACGCAGTCAGGGCTCCACTCACCTGGTTCTCCTCAGGAGCCGCTTACCTCCCAGTGTTCCCCTCCTCAGCCCCTCTCCCCTACAATGCTGCCTCAGTTCCAAATGCAAATCCAAGCACCTTTACTGTCGCCCAACCCTGAACGACTACATGAAGACAGCAGAAGCCCCACTCCTTTCTTCTCCTGTACTCCATCTCTCTTGCCTTCCTCCCCGTCCTCTCCTCATCACAGTTCTTCTGATTATCCATCTTCCTCCGACTGTTGTGAAAACCACGAAGAGCCTTCACAGATGCGTTCTTCAAGAGGGGAACAAGAACATTTTGACCTGGATGTGTTTATACCTCAAGCTCTGAGGCTCTGTGGTCAGACAATGGTACTGGGGGACAACTCAGATGCTCCCAAAGAGAGCAACATTAACCGTGTTCATAACATCTCAGACCACAGACCTTCCAGAACACAAACTCCAAACCCTGAGATAGTCAACGCACCAGGGTGTCCTAAAAAACACTGGTAGAGGAATAGTAACAGAGACTTTGACTTCATGAATGATTTTGCATCTTTTAATTAGTTAAGGTGGATTTAATGTGACTGCTGAGGACCAGAAATTGTATTGAGAATGTTTATTCTCTGGCACTGAGATTCTGTTTTAGTTCAGAAGTCAGTATAAAGCTCTTATTTCTAAGGGAAGTACCTCTAGAATGAGGATCTCCTGGGAAAACATCAGACATTTCTAATAGCATTTGGAACAAAAATGTATTTGCTACTAAAAGCCTTTTATGAAATTGTATTGGTGCAACACCAGAGATAATGCTTTGTTTGTTTGGTCTATTCAGATGTGTTCATTCAGTGTTTTGTAATATACTAATTCTATTTAGCACAAAATTTTGTCTGTGTCTATTTAATTAACACCAAGTATATGAAAGAAAGGTGACGTGTGAAAGAGATTTTCTCACCAGGTTTTACGTGTGGAGGTTTAATGAACAACCACAAACAGACAGTCCCACTCCAAACTTACTTCATTGGTTGAATAACTGCAGCTGTGATGGGCTGGTTGAGATAATGCAATGCATTGTGGACCACAGAGTCATAATGTTTACACTTTTTTGGGAGTATAATATACCAAATGGCTTACTTTGATTGAAATTACACACTTCAACTTTAAAAAAAATTAAGACAAGAGATAGGCAGGGTGTTATTCTTTGTAATTTTAATTCCCATAATTTAATTAGTTAAAATGCAGACAACTCTCACATAAAAGTTCCATAAAGAAAGAGAACAGCAATACAGTACATATGCAGATTAGGGGGAGGGGTTTGTTAAGTCTAAAGCCCTGTCTTTGGATGGTACCAGACAGGTACAGCATAGCATTCACATCATGGCAATAGAAACAGCACAGAGCAGGCAACCAGCAGGCCAGCAGAGGACTGGGCTACATTCTATTTTGAGGTGCAGATCAGAAGATGAAAATTATATTAGTACAATCAGGGAAAATGTAACTAGATTGCCAATAACAGTTATGAAACCTTAACAACACAACTAAGCATATGGATGCTTTTATGTTTTCAGATCTTGCATATTAATGTATTCCGTTTCATTTTAAATTGAAATTTTGGCACTGGAGCCACAGTTTTTTTTAACATGCCCGTTTTAATGTTTACATTAGCTCAACGCTAACTCTGTAGCCAAAATTACTGCAGCCCAATGTTATACTGCCATGTGAAATATGCTGCTATGTACATTGAGTGATGAGCCACTTTAAAACAAACCATAGTGGGAAAGCAGATTAAATTGCCAGCTCAATGCAGAAGATTAGATGCATCTTAGTAAAAGATTCTTTACTGGATCTTGCTGCCACTTTCAATCTAAACTGGTTAACCCCAGTCTGTCAGCTCAATATTGCATTTCAGGGAAACAAAATTACAAAGTTATTCAGCCTTACTTTTCAAAAATAATCATGAAAAATTGTTGAATTTTACCTCGCAACCACGCTCTCTCATGTACGGGTGAGACTTTCCTGGGCACGGAAAACAAATGAATATGGAATCCATCTACAATTACTAAACCCCTTCATCTAAAACTTAGCATCTTTAAGAAAACGTTCAGTGGTATTTAGCACTGAACCTTCCCAAAATAACTGTTATTTCCAAACGTAACCGTCCATCATGACCTATCTGAGCCCAGTTCATTCTACATGTGAAAAGTCACCACCCAGGTAGAACTCATATATGTAGAAAAATATAGCTTAATGAAATTTATATATCTATTAATTTTCTTTTTTTATTGTTATTTTAATCATATCCACCATGTAAAGTTGTGTACATGTAGCAGTGTAAAGTAACACAGGATCATGGTTTACACTGCTGAACACAAAATGGCATGAAACACCTTGCACTACGCCTGGTTATTTCATATTTAATTTGTGATTAATAGTTAGTCTTTGATTGGCATTTCAGGCAACTGCAATGACATATTCTACAATATGATTACGATGTAAACACCACAGTACTGAAGTTACTGTATCCAACAAACAGTAAAGCACAACATTACAAGGCAAATGGCCATTTAAGCATAGATTTGTTCTTGATGAAAAATATAATGAAATACACAAAAAAAACAGCAACACTTTGCATTGGTTCAAAGCCAAACATCTGTACAATTTTCAAATCTGGTGACTTTCCCGAGGCAGATTACATCAGCGTCTGTCCAAGCGTTTTCATTACATCAACATGTAAGACCAGTTCACCTGACAGTAAGATCAGATGCAAGCCATTTTGTGTCATCCTGACCCTATTTTGGACTAAAATCATGAAACTATTTGGTTTCTTGTTGGGTCTGGGCCACAAATTACAACCTACATTCTTACATGTTGACTTTCTCACACATTTTAACCACTGAATCATGTCAACCTGATATTGTAATACAGATTCCTCTACTGATGAGTCTGTCCTGTAGATTCATCAGTGAGGCTGAATCAAGTAGCTGGATGCTGATATGATTCATCAATAGACAGGCCCATCACTGCCTCTCCAAAAATCATGTATGTGAATGTGGACATAATAGGTAAGTCTTTGTATGTGTGTGTGTGCTGGATTTATAGTTCCCCTTAATGTCTATAAGGGGATTTTGGCGGTTCTGGCACATACAGTATGAATTATATTGGCATCATCTGTAGTTTTTTTTGTAGAAATTATACTATGATTAGAATAAACATAATGACATCCTGTTTGATAATGTATTTTATGTGCTTCCCACAAAACAGAGTCAAAATCTTTTTTGTTTGGATATTCTTTAGATTGTAATTAACAAACAGTGACACACAACATGGCAATTAAAGGTAAATATCATGAGAATCTTTGGCTATTAAGTTTCCAAAGGGGATTCAAATAAAACAGCCCAGAATCACCTACTGATATGTGCTGACACAGAAAGCCTGGGTTCAAAAGTAGGTTCAAAATTCAGAATGTCTGATCTGACTAATTATGGGTAAGTTACAGTACTGTTTAGACTGATAAACAAATTCAAATGCATTTCATTGTCTAATATTTAAAAATGTCAGGGTAGAAGATGGAAGAAATTCTATAGAATTTTGGAGATGTAGCATCTTGTCATAAAGAAATATTTAAAATCTTGAATTGTTTCTATATGCAACTAGCAAATTCTAAAATGTATGTAAATTTATTCTAAAATGTAACAATAAGACCTCAAAATAAAATGAACTAAAAACCTATCCAAAGCGAAATATATATACACAGTAGAAATTATAGTAGTGTACATAATTCAAAATTTTGTCTTTCAAACCTGGTATGTTTTAAAAAGGTCTAAATGGTAACATCCAAAAATAAATAGAAAAATAAAGGAATAGGGAATTTTTACACATAAAAATGATTTATCTTATAATAGTTATGTATAACGTATTTTGTATAATGGCATAAAGGGTTGGCTGAGGTATGTTACCAGCGGTGCTGACTTTAGCAATGTAATGTATGTTTTAAACAGCAGGATGCTTTCAGTGTCATTGCTAGCATAAAAATTCACTGTTTTACTTACAAGTTAGCCAAGAGTTGAGGTGCAGCTATTACACACCACATATGGCATATTTAAAAAATTACATTCCAAACACTTGGAAGTCCAGGAATAGCTGATCATATATTTTGTGCCAATATAAATTGTGCCATGAAACTGATTCTCCTGTCCCACTGTTTGTGTATTAGTATTTAGTGTGAGGTTGGCAAATTTAACAGGTAAATTCATAGTGTTTAATGTGAGTATTTAAATGTGCACATCTGTTCTGTTCTTTACCTTCTCACACCCTTGAACGTGTAAACGGCAACTGTAGGACCACAGATATACGAGAACCATTTTTTTGGAACTGTGAAATGTACCATTTCATACCGCTGAGGAAATGATCTCAACTTATGGTAACGTTTCAACAAAACAACAGAAAAATGATATGGAAATAAATACTCCTAACAAGATTAAGGATATTTAAGTCAAAAGAATTCTGGATGTTTTCCAGGCAGCATTTGAAGACTCTCCCCACCCTCTGGCCCTTATATCTTGATATTTAATATTTTCTGTCTGTCTCTTTTTTCCTTTACCTTCCTACACTTCCCTATTTTCCTCGCTCTTCATCTCAAACGTAAGGCAGGATGCCGTAGACGAACAGGGCCATGACAGCAGCGCTGAAGAGGCCGGCTACAGGAACAGTGACGAACCAGGCCAGAAAGATGTTCCGGAAGAGCCGCCAGTCCACGGCCTTCTTGGAGCGGATCCAGCCCACCGCCACCACTGAGCCCACCTGCACCCAAAAAAAGTGCACAATCAACAGCAGCACGATACGTAACTACCATACCTACAAATACAGTGTACATGGAATTCATAGCTCAGGATTGTATTGCTATCGGATTGTATTTTGTTATTCTTTGCATGTCAGTGAACATGCCATAAAAGGCTTTATAAAGAACCCATGAAATGGCTTAATAGTTTTATTTTTCTATTTTTCTATTCTATTAAAAGAGTGGCGTGGAATATTAAGGGACTTTTTATTAGACAGAAATTTGGACACACCCTTGAGTGCAAGATGAGTCATCAATGATTTTAGTCCCTTTCCCCAAAGAGAAAGACTACAAGTTTATTCAACTCTTAGGAAGAAAACCAAGCACAGTGTGTTCTAACCCTGTTCCAGGAAGACCTCCCGACACATTTTGGATGTCTTTGTTATTTGACACGCCCATTTCAGGCCTTGGAGCTCTCTACTAATGAGCTAACAAGCTAAATCAGGTGTGTCAGATTCAGAACATTTAAAATGTGCAGTGTTGGGAGACTTCCAGGAAAACGGCTGGAAAAAACTGCGCTAGCATGTAAACAGCCTCAAAACTAACAGACATTGACTTAAAAAAGACATTGATCTTTAATTTAAAATCTGTTCTATATGCCTTGGAATAACAAAATACATGGATTTGATTAGTCTTGGGTAACATACAGTTAATAGACACAATGTACCAAAAGGTCTGAAATCAGTTAAAAGGGAAAAGCCATTTTTCACTATAAGAACTGGGCTGGTTATTACTGTCTTTCAAATATAGTAGGTCTACACACTGAAGAAGCCCAGAATGAAGACCTACTGTCCAGTGCTGTAACAAAGCCATTATCATTCACGGTATTAATCATTTTCTCCTGCTTGAAGGCAAAGTCATGTCCTGCCCAAACACAGGGAGACGGGTGGCGTAACATTTCCATACATGCTGCGTGACTCAGGGGTGCTGGTGACAGGTGTTGTGCTAGATACAAGAGCAGCGATCTGGCCGTTCTTCTATCGTCAGTGTAACTAAAGACCCCGTCACAGGGGGCTAAAACTGGAGCAAAAGTCAGCCCAAAGTCAACAACAGAGGAGTATTTCACTATAAAAGACTTCATTATGTTCTTTAAAACAAAAACAAGGCTTCATGTTGGATGGCTAATCTATAGGCCACATGCCCAATCAATGTATTCTGATAAATGTATTCCATAGCCTTTTATTAGTATCATCAACTTCATTAGTGTCAGTTGGCAAACATATAAGATATCTGCTGAGCTTGTAATCAATATAAACATGATGGAAATGCGACTCCACTGTGAAATGTTTTTGTTCCAGTTTCCCAATACTGCAATATGGGGGCATATCAGAATGATGCTAATCTGCACATTAACGATCCGTCACTGACATTTGAATCTGTGCTTTGGATGCTATTTTGGAAACAAAGACTGTGACGCATGTTGGCGTCACTGATAATAATCCTAATAATTCAAATATCCGAACTGAACCCATGTCCTCCACTTTCACTCTCCATACAGGCTTCAAAATGATACACGGAAAACAAAAACATAATGAAGCCGGTATAAATGTGAATGGAGGCTGTGGAACTGGATGAGGTATCAGTCTGAAGCCACACATAAACAGATGCTCTTGACCGCCATTTCAACGACCCAACATCCCTATTCAAACATCACATCAACAGCAGCAGGAGAGTGGAAAGGAAACAGAGATTAGCTCATTTCCACTACAGGGATCGGTGGTGACAAAATAATAGATAAGCTTTTGTATTGATTTTGTTATTATAGGTGTGGTTGCTAAAATCCTTTCTTTAAACATTTGTTCACAAAAGTGCTTTGATGGACTGCCAAATATTGTTCTAACGTCATAACCAGTGATGCGGTAAGTTTTTAGCAACCTGCAATATGCCTGACCAAAGTACACTTAATTTACATTAGTTACATTCAACTAGAAGCTGAACGAATGAGGCTACAAAATGTCCTGATGATTGTTACATGATGTGGTTAACACATTCAGAATGGACTACAATGCAGTACCTTTCACAAAGATAAAGCCTTTGCTTCAGTAAATGTCTTTATTTTTTTATTCGAAACTAATGATCACAAGACACTAAGAACGTATCAAAGTGAATCAAAGCTGCAATCATGGAGTTACGGAGGTGAGCACTGATTGGTTGTTCTGCGATTCTGCTAGTGAAGCCATGGGGGCGGAGCTTAGCACTACCAAATTACTATACCAATACCTTGCAGTGGGTGGAGCTTATAGGAACGCCCACATTTGAGGCAACAAGCACCGTTAAAGCACTCATTACTTCAATGCAAAATCCACTGTAAAGAGACGACAAATGACAAGACAGACACAAACACACATAAACAGATTAACATGTGAGACACACACAGCATGCGGCAAGACACCAGTGACCCGAGCTGTGACCACTGACAATACACAGCAACATGCTATGAGAGAATAAAGAGGGATAAAAGAGATGATGTAGAAGCACCACTTACACACAAATCTGTAAAGAGAAGACTGTGTTTATTTATTCTGTATGCACAGTCTAAGAGAAGAGGAGGGAACACTTGTCTTCATTTCTAAAGGGGTTTGAAAGTGCTGTGTTTGCCTTAATGAGTGGTTTCATTGTCCCAGCGTTGACATCAGCATGCAATAAAGTTGATTATCATCGGAAACAGTGTCTAAGCCAATGACATCAGTAACTGGACTGAGATCAGAGAATCTAGAGTGAGTTCACAGAATGCTAATGTGGCATTTTCCACTAGTAGAGTACTAGAAACTCAAATTCTAGAAAGTCAAATTTTTTGTCTTGTCATCAAAATTTTGCATATTACAAAAACACCTTAAAACTGACTTTAATTATATTGTTTTATTCTAGGCAAACACATTAAACTTCATTACATAAAAATGTAAATTGAAATCAAATTTTAACAACTATTACCTGCTCACTAAGCAGGTATCAAGTTTGGCCGAATATTTGTTAATCAATAATGTTTGATTAGACATTAAACAATTACAAAAAACTACAAACAATTACTTAAAACTAAGTCTCGTAACATAGTTAAATGGTTAACTTGTGGTTTATATGGTAATGGTTAATTAATTTTAACAAGGTAACTTTTGTTTACTTTTTTTATAAAAATGCCACTTATTATAAATGACATTATAAAGCACATAAATTAAATAAAAATCTGGCTCAACCGGTGATGCTTACCCTGTATTAGATCCCCCAAAGTTACTAATCAAAGAAATAAAAATGTCAAACAGTCAGCTCGGTATATAATGCCTACGGGGGCAACAAACTTGTACCTTATTTGTGGAAAGTGCCAAGTGTTGAACTGCACCCAATGTTATTAATTGTCAAAAGCAATTATGTCACACAGTGAGAGCTGGATTTGACAACACGTCTCGGTCCCTATGACAACAGACAGATCCCTCCTCTCCCCTGTCATGCACACAGTGACCTGAGGGGGCCAGCTGATGCCTGACCCGAGCTTTACCTTGCAGTGTGTGGTACTGATTGGAAGTCCGATATTAGACGCCAGAACAACAGTGAGCGCTGAGGCCAGCTCGATAGTGAATCCACTGCGGGGGAGAACACAACTTTATACAGTCACACCTGCGATTACACCTGTGATGACAAAGCGTGCTGCGGAGAGACCACCAGATCCGTAC
>JAZGTK010018691.1:0-11727 GCA_036877625.1 Ambastaia sidthimunki | reverse complement strand
ACCATCCAACCTGACAGAACTGGAGAGGATCTGCAAGGAGGAATGGCAGAGGATCCCCAAATCCAGGTGTAAAAAACTTGTTGCATCTTTCCCAAAAAGACTCGCTGTTTTAGATCAAAAGGGTGCTTCTACTAAATACTGAGCAAAGGGTCTAAATACTTAGGACCACGTGATATTTCAGTTTTTCTTTTTTAATAAATCTGCAAAAATGTCAACAATTCTGTTTTTTCTCTGTCAATTTGGGGTGCTGTGTGTACATTAATGAGGAAAAAATGAACTTAAATGATTTTAGCAAATGGCTGCAATATAACAAAGAGTGAAAAATTTAAGGGGGTCTGAATACTTTCCGTACCCACTGTACATTACTTTGTAGAGGCTCAGAGTCCGCTTGAAGAAGTGCAGTTCATGTGAGGATGCTTTCAGTTCAGGTGCTGCAGCATCGACTATTGAAAGTACTATTATGGTAGGCCAGGTGCGTTTTACAGTGTATACACTGCACTACATTGACCGCCTTAAGCAGCATGAAATGGTCCCACACTTTAGACATTTTCTGCGTTTTACGCACACTGGTATCTTCATTTCCACAGAGAGTAAACTAAATCATGCAGCCTTAAATCTTTAAAATGCACGTCAGTTACAACAGTCCATGTGAAACAATGACAGGAGCTGTGCATTAGCAGAGACATTTAAAATAGATGGACTTTGGTGACATGAATTAAATGAAGCCTTGAGGCAAATAATTTTTGTAATCGAATTATTCAAGTTAATCGAATAATCGTTTCAGCCCTAGTCCCAACCTCCCTATCCAAGTCATATCTGAGGCTGTTGCAATCCAGATGGCTCCTGACCCCAATGTGTCCTTACGACCACACGCTACACTATTCATTCATGACCCCATCATTTCCTGGCATCAGGGTGAGTTGACCAAGTGATCCACTTTCTGTGAAAATCAGTGTTTTCCAACCATGTTTCACGACTAGCATAGAAAGCCCAGAAATTAACAAGACTGTCAACATTCCCAACTGTTATGATGATCTGGCAGAAGTTTTTAGAAAAACCAAGGCCACACAATTACCATCTCATCATCCTTGGGACTGTGCCATCGATCTACTTCCCAATGCAATACCTCCTAAAAGGAAGATCTACCCTCTGTCCAGAAATGAAACCCAAGTCATGGAAGAATATATTGAAGAGGCCCTAAGCTCAGGATTTATCCGTCCCTCCATGTCTCCAGCTGAAGCAGGATTTTTCTTTATTGAAAATATGAAGGAGCACAGATGGAGGATTAAGGCCTTGTATTGATTATAGAGGACTTAACAATGTCACTGTGGAATTTTGAAACCCCCTTCCACTGGTTCCTTCAGCCCTAGAACAGCTCTGTGAGGCTACCATTTACACCAAACTTGACCTACGGAGTGCATATAATCTTATCAGAATCAAAGAGGGTGATGAATGGGAAACTGTCTTCCTCACCACTAGGGGGCACTATGAATATCAAGTTATGCCATATGGGCTTGCCAATGCTCCAGCTGTTTTCCAGTCTTTCATTAACGAGATTTTCCTAGACCTTTTGATCCAATACGTAATAGCCTACATTGAAAACATCTTGATTTACTAAGTCTAAAGGTAAACATATCAACCATGTCAACACCATCCTCACTCGACTATTAGCAAATCAACTGTACATCAAGGCAGAAAAATGTGAGTTTCATGTCAGACAGACTTCATTCCTGGGTTACCATATCAGTCACCAAGGAGTAAAAATGAATGAATCCAAGATCAAGGCAGTCACAGAATGGCCACAACCATTCAACATAAAAGAGCTTCAAAGGTTTCTGGGGTTTGCCAACTTCTATAGACACTACATCAGAAATTACAGTATGATTGCTTCCTGTCTGACAACCCCCCTGAAAGGAAAGCCTTCGAAGTTGAAGTGGACTGAGGAAGCCAGCCAGGCATACAATACATTGAAGGAAAGGTTTACAACAGCCCCCATCCTGAAACATCCTGACCCTAATCTTACATTTGTGGTGGAGGTAGATGCTTCGGACTGTGGAATCAGAGCTGTGCTCTTCCAACGCCATGGCCAACCCGGTAAACTGTATCCATGCGCATTCTTCTCAAGAAAGTTAACTGCAGCTGAAAGGAATTATGATGTTGGGAACAAAGAACTCTTGTCCGTGAAAGCAGCCATCAAGCAATAGAGACACTGGTTAGGGTTAGTCCATCCCTTTCAAGTAATAACTGACCACAAAATTCTTGAATACATCAAGAGTGCCAAACGACTAAACCCATGCCAGGCTTGTTGGTCCCTTTTCTTTACCCGATTCCAGTTTACTATGACATATCACCCAGGCAGTAAGAATAGTAAGGTAGATGCTCTATCCAGGCAGTATGATCTCCCCATTGAAAGCCTCACACCAGAATGCATACTCCCACCTTTTATTGTCATCGCTCCTATCACCTGGGACATAATGGAGGAAATACAAAGGGAACCACTACAAGAGCCAGCACCTGTCAATTGCTCACCAGACAAACAGTATGTTCCACAAAATCTACTTGACAGAGTAATGCAATGGGTCCACACTTCTGTCAGCTCTGGCCATCCAGGAATATCCCGCACTTTTCACTTACTGCAAAATTAATTCTTGTGGCCCTCGACTCCCCACAGCCATGGAGACTGCACAAGCACTGTTTCATCATGTCTTTCGAATTTATGGTATACCAGATGATATTGTCAGCGACACATCACATCAGGATACCACCCTCAGGCCAATGGACAAGTTGAACGATTAAACCAAGAGATAGGCAGATATCTTAGATCATATTGTAGTCGAGAACAAAACAGCTGGTCTGAATTCCTTCCTTGGGCTGAATACGCACAAAATTCATTGACTCATTCATCCACTGGTTTGACTCACTTCCAGTGCATTCTTGGGTATCAACCTCCTTTGTTTCCATGGTCTGGTGAACCCTCATCGGTCCCTGCGGTGGACGATTGGATCTGGCGTAGTGAGAGGGTGTGGGACAGCGCACATGTACGTCTTCAGAGAGGTGAAAGTACAGGAACTCCAGGCCAACAGATGACGTTGCCCACATCCTCCCTACCAACCAGGACAGCGTGTGTGGCTACCAAGCAGGAAGCTCAGCCCCAGGTATGTTGGTCCTTTCAAAATTCTAAGACGAATAAATGAGGTCACATACCAGTTAGAGCTTCTTGCTAATTATTGTATCTCTCCATCCTTTCATGTTTCACTCCTCAAACCAGTCCACCCAGAGGCTGACCCCGGCAATGAGACTCGAGAGCCACCACCACCACTAAGATGTTGATGGAACTCCGGCTTACAAGGTGAATGAGTTACTGGACTCAAGACGGAGAGGGGGTCAGCTTCAATATGTGGTGGACTGGGAGGGCTATGGACCTGAGGAGAGATCGTGGGTAGCCGCCTGCGACATCCTGAGGACTTTTATCGAGCCAGAGTCGATAGACCAGCACCACGACCACAGGGATGCCCATGTTGAGCGCCAGGAGGTGCTCCTAGAGGAGGAGGTTCTGTAACACCACACCAGCAGAGGGAGCCCTCGCATGAGTACTGACTGTGTATCGCTCCCTTTGCTTCTACGTTCATTTCCTGTTTGATCAGTATTTAGCAAGAGACTGTGTGTTTGCTCATTGCGAAATATTGCCAGTTTACCTGCCTTACCGAGCGTTTTCATTGTTTTCTGCCTGTCTGTTCTGTATTTGATTCTGCCTGATTACCTGTTTTTTTGCTTATTGGATTACCCCTTTTGGATTGATAGCCTGATTCGGACTGATGATTGTGTTTGGACCTTTTGCCTGCTTACTCATCTCTGCCTCTTGGATCTCCCTTGTGTATGTTGAAAGATCAGATATTGACTCTCTGCCTGGCCTAACGTTTCTGTCACTCAAGTCTGCTATTAATACACTTCTGCAAATGGATTCTAACGCCGCCTCAGCCTCATCGTTCCATCAAATTGTTTACAACTTTTAACACACAAATTTATAAAATGATAAATACAACAAAAACTGTGAAGGATTAAAGACTGTGAAAGAGTGAGGATCGTGATAGAATGAGGACAGTCATGATAGCGTGAGGACTGTCATGAAAGAATAAGGACTGTCATGAAGGCATGAGGACTGTGATACAGTGAGGACTGTGGTGTCAGTGTAAGAACAGTGATAGAGTGGGGACTGTGATGATAGAGGCTATGATAGAGTGGGGACTGTGATGATAGAGTGAGGATTGTGATGATAGAGTGAGCACTATAACAGAGTGAGCACTGTGATAATAAAGTAAAGCCTGTGCAAGAGTGGAGATTATGATGACAGAGTGAAGGCTATGATAGAGTGAGGACTGTGATGATACAGTAAGGACTGTGATGATAGAGTGAGGACTGTGAAAGAGTGAGGACTGTAATGATACATTGAGGACTGTGAAAGAGTAAGGACTGTAACAAAACACTGAGGACTGTGAAACGGTGAGGACTGTAATGACAGGGTGGGGCCTGTGATGATAGAGTGAGGCCTGTGATGATTGAGTGAGGGTTGTAATGGAGTGTTGACTGTAATAGAATGGGAACTTTGTTGACAGCATGAGGACTGTGACTGAGTGGAGACTATGATACAGTGACGACTGTGATGATAGAATGAGGACTGTGAGGACTGTGATGAGAGTTGGTAATGTGGTGGTGTTTGTCAATAAGACAGTTTGCTCTAGTAAAGGAATGTTCAATATTAGTTAAGCTGTGCTGTCCATTACTGTAGAGAATAATTTTGCAGAAACTCTATAAAAAAACATACAAATACACAATGCTTTCAAATTTACAATCACAATATTAGGAAAATAGAAAATATCACACAAGTCAATATGAGATCAATGTAGTAAAAACACTTACTAACATTGTCTGAAAAACGTTCCATCCAATAGTATAATTATAAATTGAACTTAAATTGAACTTTATCTCATATCTATAAATTCATGATGTCATGATGAAGTCAAAATAATCATTTCCTAGTCATTCAACAATGATGTTGTTGATACAGTTTGTACAACTTGTATTAAATCTGTAACATTCTTTTAATTGAAAACTGAGACTTATATAAAATAGTCAGACCTTGCTAGGCTTGTTAAAGAGGCAGGAACCTCCCACCTTTAACAGGAACTCTTTAAAATCAGAGAGAAGGTCCGTGGGTGCTGGACCCTGCATGAAAACAGAAGGTAAAATTACAGAAAAGAAAACAAACTGTTGCAATTATTTCTGACTATCTGAGCTGATTTGAATGTGTGGATGTTTAAATTGGGGTGTTATGGTAAGTAGACTTGGATGAAACATAGATGAACAGGTAAATTAACTGTAAATTGAGCAGTGGCGATGAGGAGACTTGAATAACTGATTTGATTGATGCAGGAGATCATGAATCGTGGAGGGTGAACTGGAGATGACAATTTTCTATCCCATTTCCCTTTCTTACCCCACCCCTAAATCTAACCCACAAAAAACTTTTGTATTTTTTTATTAAACAAAACACACATTCGCAATATGTAGGTGTGTGTGTGACTTTTACTTTTCTAACAAGAACACACACTTACATACCGACATTCATGGTGTGTGTATATGTGTTTGTTTGTGTCACATCTCACCCAGTGTCTTTCATGATGCAGTCCAGCCAGGAGGTCATACACCCGCACATTATTTATGTCAGTATCACAGTAAGTGATCTTTCTGAGCAGTATTGTGAAAAGTGTGTACTTCTCTTTGATGCTGCGTCCCATTGAATGCCAAGATTCTGAGCCAAACTCTGGGACAGCAGGAGCGCCATTGTCCATGTAGAGCCATACTGCAGATTTCACACACACACACACACACACACACACTTTTGTTTGACTCTATTAGTAAGGTCATTCCATAGACTTTCTTTCATTTTATATCATTTTGTATCTCCCAACCCTAACACTCCCCCTAAACCCTCACACAAACATGTGCATGACATTAAATAAAAAAAACATGATTTGGCTGGTTTATAAGCCTTTTTTTCGTGAAGACCAGTGAAACATCTCACAAGTTGGTTGTCATGATGTTTTACTGAGGACATTTGGCCCTCACAAATATAGATATACATGTACACTGTTATGAAAAATACAGAGATCCAGATGCGGGTTAGGAGGTTTATTGAGAACTCCAACACAGGCAACCAAAAAGGCAAAACAAACAACAAAACAACAGAAGAAGGCATGGATCCGGCACAGGCGCTGGTGGAGCGGGAGAACCGGGAGGGTGACGGGCAGGAGAGGCAGCTGAGCGGTGACGGGTTGGAGGGAAACGGGAGATCCGGGCAGAGCGCGGAGAGCCAGTCCGAAGAGCTGGAACACAAATCCAGGAGGATGGAAAGGAAAGGAAAAAACAAAAGCGAAGCAAAAACACAAAAATGACGGACCTGAAGTCTAGACACGAAAAAATAACAAGACAAGAAAATTCAGCTCAAAAACTAGACAGGTCAGGATAATGGCATAAACCAAGACGAACTGACAATGGACAGAAAACACGAGGGAACTATAAAGGGGAAAAAATAAAGAGAAAACTGGTGGAGGTGATTAACGCAAACAAGACTAACGAGAAAACAAGGAGGCGGGGTTAATGCAAACAACCAAGCACATGGCAAGCTGTCAAAACAAAGCCATGTGCTCAAACAACCACAAACACAAGGACAACAGACAACAAAACCTGGGTTGGTCAGACCGAGGTCCTGACATACACACACATATAACTGTGAATCATAGGCATACATTAGAAGTTTGGTTTTCCTCCAGGACGTTACTGAAAATTTGCCATGTTCCTGAGTAATAACATCTAAGTAATAACATTCATCTATGAGTTTAAACTGATACACACTGAGCAGTTTATAGAAAAATATATGCAAACCTACTAATTCATGTGATTATCAAAATGTAAAGAAATGTAAAGATTAAAAGAAATGTGGTGTTGGTGATTTTGACTGTCACATGACCGTTGTTGACTTCATAGTCTGAGTTTTGCTATCTTCTGTGGATTTCACATACAGCAGTCTTCTCAGAGGTTCTCAGAATAATCCCAAGAACTAAAGCATCCAGTGCGCAGCTGTACTGCAAAGCATGACTGTGCAGCTGGCAAATATGCAGTCAGGACAACATGGACCAGAACCTCAAAAGAATATTTCCAACAGCTTGGAGAATCCATGTCACGGAAATTTAAGGCTGTTTTGAAAGCAAATGTAGGTGGATGGATGGATGGGTAGATAGATAGACAAACACTGTGTTTTCTCACCTCATTCACTCCAACCCCTTGACTCACAGAGCACATGCCTCCAAAATACGCAGCGCTGCATCGTGGATAGTGAAACGTCACATTACTGCCCAAAGAAACAGAAAGAGAAGTTATCTGCAGACCCAATTTCCTCACTGCACAAGGGTGTGTTATATATGAGCAAATGAACTCACGAGAAGAGATGAACTGCATCGGCCTGTTGTCTGACGTGTTGCTGTCTGTACCTTGAGAAACCTTGCAGCGTGTCCAACGGAATGACAGTGATAGGAATGTGATCCTTATCTGTCCAGATCTCCACAGCTACTAGCACCACATGCGTGTTCAGATGCTCCCTAAAAACCTTTCCTCAGACAGGACGAGAGAAAGAACCAAATGAACCCCAAAAGAGAAAGAGACAGAGAGAAATATTCCAAATAGTTTAAACACATGGGCATTAAACAGTGGATGCAAATCAAATGGTGCATTTGTCTACTGATGCTAGAATGAAACTGGCATATACACTACCGGTAAAAGTTTAGGATCATTTACTCATTATAACTATCAAATGAGACAAAGGTAGATTAGAAAATAATTTCAGTTGACCTAATTATATTAATTTCTACTAAACTAATTTCAAACATTTAAGAAAATGCCTTCAGATTGAAAGACCTAAGATAATAAGAAACAAGTGACCCTATCTACAAGTGACATCTTTGAAAAGTGACCCTAAACATTTGACCGGTAGTGTAAATTCTGCAGTCCATTAAGTCATTTTATTGTTCACTTTTGAATTTTAACAACATAATTTCATAAGCCATTTCAACTCACAGCATCCACCAGGTTGACCACAGACTTGGCATAATTCAGTGTGTGCGGTTTGGTCTTCTGTATCTTATAGTGTTATATAAACATAAATAAACTGAAGGATCAAACATGCATTCTCATTTGGGACACATGATGCTGCCCTTATTAAGGCCATTTTAGCATTTCCCAACGCTATGATCACCTCAACAGGGAACAGAATTCTTTATTCTAGAACAGAAACACAGCACCCTCCGATAGCTACTGCCCCACACTGTCCTTCAGCAACACCAGACAGATTTACCCAAACAGAACATGTTCTTGGATCAGTGACCCTTGCAGGTGCTGAGTCATTCCCATTAAACATCAATGTTTAGAGGGCTATAGCAGTCATGAGGTTCCAGGCCCAAAGTCTAACCCCACCCCTAAAATCTGAGTTAATAGACAGGTTGTTCCAGGACCTGGACTGGGTATTGAACCTGATCCATGTCCTACAAAGCTAAAACAAATTCTCTGAAATGCTAAACACAATTTAGGGGTGCAACTCTTTAGTACAACAGACTCCTGGAATGCACTGAGGACTTCACATATTACAATGTAACATTTATATATGTGCATGTACAGTACATGCACACACCATGTTGTGGTATATGACGATCATGAGTTCTATGTACTTAATCTCCTCAAACACATTCCTGGGCATCTGGAATAGAAACAAGAAGTAGAATCAGCTCTCACTTCAGTTCTTACATACACAGTATGAACAAAAAAAAAATTCTGATGTTTTAATTCTCACAATGAGGCTCAAAGAATCAACACAACTCCACAAATTCACACAATTAAATGGCTTTAATTGTATTTATAAATATTTCTCTTCTCTGGCAGCTTTGGTCTCACATTTTTCCAAATGTTGTACAAATGAAAAGACACTTTGAGACTACAACATTATAAGGTTTGGGATGCAATACTACTACTGAATAGAGAGCACAGAAGCGTTGTTTGCAGGCCTCAGTCTGAAGCTGATTGTTATGGGATGTGTGGGGGACTTCCTGCCCTGCAGAGGGTCACACTGTCTTCAGCACCAACTATGTCTCATTCAAAAACGTACAGCTCGCTTTTTCCTCATCCGAATCCAAGACAGATCATGTCGACTTGACAGCTCCTCCACCATTCCTGCACACCACCAACACACACACACACACTAACAATTTCTACAGAAATTAAGTGCATCCAAAACAGAATTACAAACAAACTAGATAGTAACACATTATGTTACATTATATTATGTTCTTTACTTTTTTGCACTGGCTCAGTATTTACAAGAAAGATAATGACTGCCATGATTTTTTAATGACACATTATTTCACATATGTATTCCTGTAGCTCAACTGGTAGAGCATTGCGTTAGCAGCGCAAAGGTTGTGGGTTCGATCCCAGGGAATACAAGTACTGATAACAATGTATACCTTGAATTCACTGTAAGTCAGTTTGGATAAAAAGCATCTGCCAAATTAATAAATGTAAATGTATTTCCAACTTTCCAACTGCCTGTAACACCGAAGCATTGGTAGAATCCATATGCGAGGTTTAATGACAAATCCAAAACACAAGGCAATAATCAATAACATTAATACAGGCAATGGTCAGGGCAGGCAGCAAACAAACAATAGCGATAAGCAGGCAATGTTCAGGGCAGGCAGCAAGCAGGCAATGGTCATACACAGAAGTAGGAAGATAAACCAGGCAAACAATCCAAGAGGGTAATCCAGATAAACATGAAACATGAAACAGGAAACAGACAGAATCATACACAGAATAGCTATCAATGGTAAACGCTCGGTAAGGCAGTTGTTAGGCTGGCAATACTTCGCAACGTGCTCAAATGAGCACGCTTAAAGCAGTTCAAAACAGGAAGTGACATAGAGGAAGCAGAGGGAGCGAATGTCAATATTCTGAAGATGGCTCCCTCTGCTGCTGGGGCGTGGCTTGGCGTGACGTTACACTGCCAAATTTTATACCTGTTTTTGTTTGTTTAGGAATTTGACAGGCACTAGCCACTATTTTCTTTTATTGGGATACAACAGTTTGCTAAACATCTTAATTTGTGTTCTACAAAAGAAAGTCAGATGGGTGAGGGGCAGAAAAAGATTTTTGGTGAAGTGAGAAAGTCACGTTTAGTAATGTTGTTTGTACCTTCCTCTCCTGTAGGTGGACTCTGTTGCAGGACGGGTGTCCTATGTAACATGTGAGGTCTTGCGGTTCTGTCATATCCACACAGACACAAAGTTACAGCCTGATCCCACCACAGTCATGCAGTAAACTGTGTTAAACTACATGCCTACATTATGTAGTGTTCTAAAAAAAAGTCTAGTTCATATAATAAGATTATTAATGAATTTCTCATTTGGCTTTTGGCTGGGTTTTATTTCATGAGTCTATGTAGAGTTTGTTTGTGTGTGATGTGCATTTAACAAGTGTGAATTTAAATGAAACTTCCACTAGTTTTTAATTGTTTATAGTTTCAGATGATAAGACAGTGTAAGCTTTACGGATCAGGCAGAGCTACCCTCAGAACAATTCCACTTGTTTTCCTATAGACAACAATACAATCTGTACAATTCACAAATAAATATTAGAATTAAAACATTTGCAGTTATCACAAACGTTAATGTAAGTGTACACAGACTAGAGTACAGCAACTACAGCAAAAGTTTAATTATGTGTCATCAAAATCAGAGTGTAACTGTCAGGGACAGGACTTGAACCTGGGTCTCTGGCGTGGGTGGAGCACTAATGCCATGCCAACGGAGAGAGAGGCAAAAACCAGTAATGAAACGCTTAAGGAGTAGTTAGTTGAGGGATGAGTGTTTATTAAATAAAAAGAACTGAACTTGAATTACAAAAACACGAAAAGGAAATAGTTAAAAACAAAAACACTACCAAAACTAGAAACAAAACCACAGGGAAATATCTCCCAGAAACCAACTAGGGAAAAAACGAAACTTACAGACTGAATGATAAAAACGACAGGCAAACAGACTAAACGTACACAAGACTTGACAAGGCAGGACTACGCAAGAACATGGGGGGAAAAAGTACAGAGTGTACATACAACAATGTCACCGCACTGATCCAAAGATCAGCGCTGCTTAAATAACCAAGACAATCAGTCAGCGCACCGCTGACCAAACTTAATCATGACGGAGAACAGGTGCGGGAAATAAATGAAACAAGGAGCTAACAAGGGGCGGGGTTGACAAAGACACCATTATACACCATTTTACATTATACACTTCTGAACAAAATCTTAAGATCGGGGGAAATATTACAAGTATTCACATTTCGCGCTTGTGGGTGTAACCAGGTTGTAAGTACTGCTTCAAAATGCCCAAAAAATAAACAGGAGCAAGAGATAATAAATACAGAGTAGGTGGTTTATTGAAATCTGCATTTAAACTCAAACAGGCTGTTCATTAGCTGATCAAAAGTTTAAGACCATAGCCCAAAAAAAACCCACAACAGAACTACAGGGAGTGCAGAATTATTAGGCAAGTTGTATTTTTGAGGAATAATTTTATTATTGAACAACAACCATGTTCTCAATGATTCCAAAAACTCATTAAT
>JAZGTK010018690.1:0-11727 GCA_036877625.1 Ambastaia sidthimunki | reverse complement strand
CTGTGTGTGTGTGTGTCTCTGTGTGTGTGTGTGTCTCTGTGTGTGTGTGTGTCTCTGTGTGTCTCTGTCAGCAGGACATAGAGGATCTTGATCACTATGAGATGAAAGAGGAGGAACCAGTGGATGGGAAGAAGTCAGAAGATGATGGGATTGAGAAAGAGAACTTGGCCATCCTGGAGAAGATCCGGAAGAACCAGAGGCAGGACCACTTGAACGTAAGTGCTCATTCGGTAAGGTGACTTTTCTTATGTTTTGGGGTTCTGGTGGGGTTGAAATGGAAGCATTTTTGCAGCAGACATAGTCTTCATTTTTATCATTTTAACAGTAAAATGAATTAACAGTCCTAAACATGAGTTAAGGTTCAGGTTTGATAGTTTCCCAAAGATATATTCATTTACCCATTTTCATGCTGTTCCAAACTTGTAAAAACACAAAAGATGTTTGGCTGAATGGTAGTTTGAATTACCATTAATTCCATTGCATTAAAAAGTTGCAATAAAAGTGAATGGTGATCATGACTTTAAGTCAATAACGTTATGCTTTATATTACAATAAAGAGATGTGTACAGGTTTTGAAAAACATCAAATTAAATGACAATTTAAATGTCTGGGTGAACTCTGGGTGAGTCTGTCAGACTTTACCCTTTTTCATACAGTTGTGTAATCTTTAATTATGTAAATTAGACAATATATGTTTATGACTTCTCACCTGTGGACAGGTGGTCAGTATTCAGCAGCTGTTTCCTCTGTCGGGTCACCAGAGGGCGAGCATACCAGGGACTGTCACTTGGGATGGGAATGCAGATCGAGGTCCAAGGTTATTGGCCCCGGCTGACCATTTAAAAGCCCTGGCTCGCATTGACCCAACAGTGGAAAAAATGGGCAATCACTTTGTCCCCCTACCTGATGATCATTATGTTCTAAAAATATATGTTAAAATTAGACTGTTTCTTTTATAGAACAGAGAGACTCAATGGTCATCTGCGTTTAAGTTATGTGAGAATTGTTTAAATTAATTTTTTATGTATGTCTTAAAGGAATAGTTCAGCCAAAAATAACTGATTTCTTCAGTGGAACCCAAAACCAGAGCTTAGCAGAATTTCAACACTGCTTTTGTTTCTGGACAGTGACTAGAGGCTCCCAAATGACCTTTGGAAGAACATACATTTTTGGGTGAACTATGTCTTTAATCCGGCTTTATCCGGTGTCAAAACTCACTGTATTTGTTCTTGTGTCTTTTGTTTCTGTGTAGGGTGCAGTGTCAGGGTCTGTTCAAGCATCAGATCGTCTGATGAAGGAGCTCAGGGAGATCTACCGATCTCAGAGTTACAAAAACGGTATAAACACCCGATGCCATGACTGAAGTTATGATGACCAGTACAATTTTCTGATCCTTCCTCATTTACTTCTTCAGGCATCTACTCAGTAGAGCTCGTCAATGACAGCCTGTACGAGTGGCACGTAAAACTAAGAACGTAAGCAAGTATTTCAAGTTGTCACATTAGTGTCCAGTTGTCAAGTGCAAGCACTTAAATGACAGATATGCAAAGCAATAACTTCACCTGATGCTGTGTCTTCTGCTCAGGGTGGATCCAGATAGTCCTCTGCACAGTGACCTTCAGGTGCTGAAGGAAAAGGAAGGAATGGACTATATTCTCCTCAGCTTCTCATACAAAGTGAGTAACTGCCCATCGTTTGTCATAAACAAAAAAAAACAGGATATGCTTTTACACATAAAAATGCTAAATTGTCTTTTTTTGTAAACATTACATACTAACAAAAGTTGAAAAAAGGAAAAAATGTATAAAAGGACCCACTTAAAACATATTACTACAGCACCACCATTTTTAAACCGTTGTAGCTTTGTTCACACAGCATCCATATGGCATTTTATGCTTGAACAACCCATCTCAAGCTATTTGCTTAGAGTTTTTTCACAAAAAGCTTTAATGTGTAATTTAAAAAAATTGTTTGGTTTGTCTGCAGGATAATTTTCCTTTCGACCCCCCGTTTGTACGTGTAGTTTCTCCTGTGCTGTCTGGAGGGTAAGACCGCTTGTGTAAATGTTAATTTTGTACATTTGTGTTAATTTTTCTGAATCAGTGCCATTTATTTGCATGCAAAGTTGTGTATTCAAAATATTTTAAACATCCATTCATGCCTACATATTTATTACACATGCAGTTTACTATTCAAATGATTGGGTTCTGACGTTGACGTTCTGGGTTGACGTTTAGAAAGTTTATAAGGGCCTGAAATGTTCAGACTGTTAGTTCTTAAAATCTTAACTTTATTTGATATTATTTTCAGTTATGTACTTGGTGGTGGAGCTCTGTGTATGGAATTACTCACTAAACAGGTAAGTAATGTATGATTTATTATTGTTTTTTGGTTTCATTCATGTGCATCTGCATTCTTAAAAAGCCACTGATTTTAAATGACCCTTTAAGTTTACTAACTTCTTAACTTCAGTAAATTTAAAGGGGCCCTTTCATACATTTATCATTTCTCCCCTGGTGTCAACTTCTAATGTTAATGCTAATGCTTTGTTCATTCTAATGCTAATGTTAATGTTTCTTGCCTCAATCACAGTTATATTTGCATGACATGACAGCACTCTCTTACCCTCAGATATAAAATGCTTTTTGCTGCCGTTCCCCATAGACATTTATGTAAATTCTCTATTTACATGTAAAGTGAGCAACTGCTTTCTCTAGGATTTTGGGTTGTCTGTCGGCTCCAGAACAGTTTGCATTGTTCTATACTTCAATAATAGTTTCTTTAAACTTTAAACTTAAATTTTAGCCGTCCCTAATGTTATTACAGCCAGGAATAGTACAGATTTCAGCAGACTCTACCTTATTCCTGTTTCTGTTCTGCTTTCTCTTATTACTTTCTCACATCTTGGTGGGCCAAGTTGCTGAACACCAAAGAGGTGTCAGTGATGTTTAAAGATCTTGAATTTCTGATGTCATAAGTCCAATAAATTCAGAACGAGTTGTTTTAGAAGCTTTTAATAGAAGGTCATTTTTAATTGTGGAAGAAGATAGAAAAAAAAAATCAAGGAAACCTTTTTCCTTGGAAGTCCTTAATGTTTTTGACTGAGTTGCATTGGTTTGTTTGGTTCTCAGGGCTGGAGCAGTGCCTATTCCATAGAGTCTGTTATTATGCAGATAAATGCCACTTTAGTCAAAGGAAAAGCAAGAGTGCAGTTCGGAGCCAATAAGGTAAACATTTTAACTTTAAATATGTTTGTTCACTTGTGTTTGCTGCGGGCAGATATGTGACTCCGTTACTGAATTAGTACTGCAATTAAAACAATTGTTTTCATGTGATTTTTGAGGTTCATTGTATAAATAATCTTAGGTAACAAACACATACCAATTTACATATGTGTAATACATATATTAATTGTTTGGTGCTGTATGTGTTTTCAGAATCAGTACAATCTTGCCAGAGCACAGCAGTCGTATAAATCTCTGGTGCAGATCCATGAAAAGAATGGTAATCATTTTATATGTTTTCTGTTTTTATAATGTTTTCAAACTGTTTAACTAGAATAAATGGGCTTTATTTATTTCAGAAATAGCCTCTTTTACTAACAAAAGTAACGTTTTTACTATTTCCAAAAGGGTTTGGCAGAAGTTTTAACGAATAGGGCATCAGTACAGAATAGTAATTTGTGATTTTTAAAAGGGGATTCGCAATGGTTTGCTCCCTAGTATTGCTGGTCAAAATTAGGTTGTAGATGTAATGTCTGTTTGGTCTATAAATGTGTGGTATTATCTCTGCAGGCTGGTACACACCACCAAAAGAAGATGGGTAAATAAACCCTGAATTCAAATATGGACAGAATACTTTGGGGTGAACATCTTCCCTTTTTTTCCCTCTCGCTCATCTTTCTTGCTAATTGGAGACTTTGTGAATAATGAAGATCGTAACATCAGATATCTGAGGAACCTACCTTACAACCTCATGTCTACATGCTCATCTGGTCTCTCTCTCTCTCTCTCTGCTAATTTGTCTCATCACATTGAGGTTGTTTTTGGTCACTTTTGACCCACCTGCCTGCAATATGCGACCCCCTTGTTCAATTTGTATGGATGTTACTTTTTCATCTCAGATGATGTTGTGATTCCAGCAGAGCATTGTGGTCCTGATGCTCATATGTCCTCCTACAGCAACCTCTGTATGAGCTTTCTCATTACAGAAAGTGATGGAGATTTCCACTATTATAGGCTGTTCTGCGATTCTTTTGTTAAGGTCCTGCTTCTGATCAGTGGAGGAAACATTCTGGTTGCACCATAGTTTTCATTTGTTCTTGGATTTTTTTTTCTCTTTACTGGCCATATACTGATAAAATGTTGATGAGTTGGACTTCATAATATTTTAAATTAACATGAGTAAGTAAACCTTTGATGATAAGTTTGCAAGAATGAGCAAAATTGTGTTATAGCAAACCATCAATATTTAGTTTTGAAGGTCTGAGTGTGGTGGACTAAATGTCCAACATGCCACTTCCAGCACATATCTCAGTAGATTAAGGAAACGCATTATGGAAATTCTCATGGAGCTAAAAAGGAAGGAACACCTTCTACACATTTTATGTATGCTTTATGACTACTGCTGTTTCATTTGTTTGTTTTGGACGTTAATGTGTAAGTGCCGTTACGGTAATGGCATCAGAAATCATTCCTGTTTATCGACCACCCTCTCAACATGGGTGGTGGAGTATAAATTCGCAAGACCACCATTTCCTTACAGTGGAAATAAAACTAGCAGGTTTTATAAATCTTGTTTACCAAGTTGTTTAAGCCCCATTGCAGTTTCTTTGGGGAAACCTGGGAAGTGACCAAAAATGCCTTAAAAAAGGAGGAAATTAATGAGCAGAATATAACTACTTTTTGGCAAGCCCTTTGTCTGTCCTGCTGTGTTCCTCCATGCCTTTGTCTTCAGTGTTCCTCTTTAGCACCAGTTTCTTATCAAAAAATTCAGAAAGCTAAAAGAGTCATGAGAGATGCAGTCTGAATGTTTCAAGGCTCTCATTAGTGTTAATATCGTTTATGTTATTCAAAAGCAGTTTGTTTGTATGCAAACAGGCACAAAGCTTTGCCAGTCTTGAACTGTTGGATTGTTCTTTTCCATGATTCCACACGTTCTTAAATGTTTAGACACTGTACTTGCAGTTAACAGTGTCCTGTTTTGCAAAGCTGTTGTATACACTGGGGAGTGTTAAGCTGTACTGTACAAAACAACACAAGTCTGGTTCACATTTTACATTTAAAATGGCACTCAGACATCAAGCCATATTTTGAAGCCAGGCATTATTTTTTGAAATCTCACACTCTGAAATCTCATTCTGGTGTAGCTGGGCTCAGATCATGCCAGAGCACACTGAAATCCACATTTTTATTGTAGCAGGTTAATTTAACATTCAGAGTTTCAAAAATGGGGTAAAATATGTTAAAGATGATTCCGATCAAGTCTTTGGGCTTGACAGATCCGTTTGTCATCTCAAGTGTAACTTGTGCAGTTATCGCGAGCATCATACATTTTGAGCTGTGATTGACATTGTTTTTTCCTCCAGTGATTGGTTGATAACCTGGTTTTCTCTTTATGGAGCAGGTGGGGAGGAGTTTAATGAAATATGCACTGTTAGCATGCTTTGGTTTTATTGCATTTTATTTTTTTCATTGTAAGTGTAATTTTGATCATGTACAGTACAATTTGTAAACTTGCATCAAGTTTATGAATAAAGAATTTTAAGAAACATAACTGTCACACATTGATTTTGTTTTTGTCCTGTGTGAATAATTGATATGAGGCAGAGCAAACTTAAAATAAATCAACAATGGACACTTTAATTATGTTCCCATGGTGTTGGCTAGTTTATTATATTTTAATTATTATATTTTTTACAGTCCACAGCTCTTAATGTGACTATTTTTATACAATCCTTGATATATATTTTACAGTTCTCTGCTGAATACATCAACAGCATTTTAGATCAACAGAAATTATGTGAACTGATAAAAAGAAATTGATTCTGCTAGGATTCAACTTATTCTTTTGAAAACTATAGCTCTGTGTCCAGCAGATGGCAACATTAGCCCAGAAAAACAGTATGAGTCACAGCTGCATATTTCTTCCTTTTGTAAAAGCCAGTTGTATATTTCATGTCCGTATTAGCCCAGATAATTTCTCCAAGCAAATTCCTCTAATTTCTCTCACAAAAACTCTAAGGTCACAAAACAGTAAAAATGAAAAAGCATTTTTATTTATTGTTTGTTTTGGTAAGAAATCACAAATCAACCTTAAAATCGAACCAATTCAAGACCTTTATTACAGTTAAATGGTCTCCTGGCTGCCCTTATTTGTCTCTCCAGCCATTGTGCTTTTAGAAATGCTTTCAAAAGCTCAGAGGACACACAGAGTGAATGGTTAAAGCAAATGCACTGCTCTAAGTGGTTTATTTGAGGGCTATGTAAGGATGCCTCCAAAAATGAAACATCAGTTGATTAAATCATGGCTATGAATCATCGGCTGGGCTGACAAACAATATAAACATGATGAATTGGAACAGACTTGAGTTAAGAGGCAGAATCTGAGCGAGAGACTCCACAGAGATGCTCAAGGAGGTTAACAGCCCATTGTTAATATAGGTCCCAATTATACTTGTATTTGTTTTGGTATTTTTTGCCATTGCTGACGTCTACAACATGAGCACAGACCACTTATTATCTGTCCAGACACAGCTTGCATTCAGAGTTTCTCTTTGTTTCTGAAAAATGTCTTTACGTAAACTTTCAAATAAAGAGATTGTGACAGAAGGCTTTTGTGACATAAAAAGTCTGAAACCCGGTCAAAAAAGCTGAAACTTTAGCCTGTTAAAGAAAGATGAACATAAGGACCCTCAGCACAAACTGTGCCACTTGACTAGCTGGGCTAATGGCACCTGGGCACATCCAGCATAAGCTGACCACTAGGGCCACTTACTACATTTTTAGTGTAATGTTAGCACACCAAAACACATTTCTTTATTTGATTAGCCAAATTGCACTTATTGCTTAAAGGTAGGGTAGGTAATTTTGGAGAGGCTAGCAATAGTAAGCTAGCTTTGGCAGCAAAAGATCCCACCATCTCTTCAGAGTTCCCTCCAAAGACACATCTCCTCCAAAACACATGAACACACCAATGACTGAAGATTGTCTGCGCATGTAGGGTGTGCAGATGTATGCAAATACATAAGCTGACAGGCAAGTAAGGACCTCCTATCATTGCATTTTAACCAAATGTAATCATAGGACAAACATTTTATGGTCCCGTGCCTTCCACAGAGAATACAAAAAATATATTTAGACCACTTTACTTAGTGATTGTTATCAACATATGAAGAGACATTTAACCAGCTTAACAAAACACCCACCGTGACTATAACATATGATTAAAGATCTACCACCAGCTAGGTGTGATGGCAAAGGATTCATAAACGGAAATGATCAAGCCCCAAAGGAAGCATATCTGTTGAAAATGAAATGGCTTTTCATTATTTAGTTTCTTTTCCTTGATACTGTCATGGCTTGTATCACATCTACTCAAGGTCAGATTTATATCTACACCACCTTGCGCTCTATGAGACCACTGATTGACAAACTGTCATTCAATCTGTCTGGACTATCCTAACTCTAATCCTGTGCACTACTGACACACCAGAGAGGTCTCAAATCTGTGTCTGCACTAGCATGATAGCAGGTGCTGTAGTACAGATAGTAACATTGAGTGATTATTAGATTGTTGTTGCCCGTATTTCATTTATATTGAATATTAGTAAATTGAATTTCTGTGTATGATAAACTCGGATGAGGGCAACTGGTCATTTTTTTCTATCGCTGTCTGCATTTGCAGCTTCGGTTGTCTAGCCTGTGGTCATTTATAAATGGACTGTCCTGCTTGTCGTCTCATAGAATTGACAGTGTCGGCTGAGAGATAAGGATGGGAACTTTTGTGATTAGATTTAATGATAAAGTTCAGTGTAACATCCGACACGTTTTCCGTTGATTGCTAGTACGTCAAATGCAATTAGTACATTTTATAAACAGGGTATAAAATAGAACGTTAATAAAATAAAAGTTGAATGTCATTTGCTTTATTTTGTTTGCAGTTTATATGCAGTTAGCAATTTTTATTAAAATTACCATTTTAATTAAACCATAAAATACACACTGGAAGAAAATGTGTGAAAAAAGCCACATTTTCCTGTGTATTGCTTCACCATGTAAGCAAAGTAAAGGGAATAAAACAGAATGGCGCAGGGCTTTTGAGAGAATGTAAACCATGAATCCGTTTTATATGTTTACCATATTCAATATTTAATTTTCCATTGACAGCTGCAATAACATGCTGTGATTCAGTCAAAATTACTTTCATGTTTCTGGATTGACAGAAGCAAGACAAGGCAATGAATTTGAAAAATGTGAAACTAATTCATTAAAACCTGTCACTAGGCATGTTTACAAGAGCAAAGCACTTTTGTCCATCTGTCTCATTTGGTTTCTTTTAAATCGCAGTTTTATTACATGGCTCTCTGAAATGCTTGATTCTGATTGGTCAGTCATGCCATCCATGCATACTCTATAGGACTTGCTGATTTAATAGTCAGGAAGTAGTCACTTCATCTAATTCAATATTTACTGTCACAGTATGCAGTTTTGGAGAAAAGGGACGTAAAATTTTGAGTTTCTGTTTACATTCCAGAGACTATCTTATACTATCTAAAGGTATTTATAAAGGTATTTATATACTGTCTTATAATATATCTTGTAAAAGACCAACACCGCTGCAATAATATGCCATTTTCTTATAACTTATAAATAACTTTTTTAAAGCAATAAGATTGTGCTGTATTGTAAATCTGTAGCAGGCACTCCAGTTCTTATCTTGGTACTGGACACCTTGTCGAGTTTTATTTTTCGATAACCACTGGCAAATGGCAATATGCCACTGGCAATATGACTGAGTATTATCCATTACATATATACTCATATACCTTATTCTGAACTGCATTAAGCAATATATATTGAAATATGAATGCTAAAGATATATGGCAAATATTATTATATGCCAATAATATCAGCAGTTTGTGCTCTTGTATATTGCACATTGCACAATGATCACTTTTTATGCTGAACCATGATTAGCTGGTCCAGCCAACCAGCAATTTACCAGCAGACATGGGAGGTCTTCATGTTCTTTGAGTTTTTAACTCAAAATGAGGTTCCCCAGGAGGAAATCTCATTTCACTACATTACAAATCAGCATTTCCACAGCCATGTAATTGCAGCAAGCACCATCCAGAGATTGACCTTCATGGGAATTTTGGCTTGTTGCTTTTCATAAATTTGCCTCAAATGTATTCATGACTTTCCTCCCCAAGCTGTAGAGGGTTATAAGCTGAAGACAGAATGCATACATTACTGTAAAAGGCCAGCCTAGCAATTCAATTTCTCTAGCTTCAAGACAGTGTCAATATTAATGGTGCATCCATCCATAATTCTGTTTGCCTTTAGAGGGGCTAAGAGTTTTTCCCTTTGAGCTGAAGTATCTCTTCACAGGTCTGATGCTATTGAAATTTCTTTGATGGTATTAAAAGAGTTTTATTACTGTCTAAACGGTTTAGTGGATTTGTAAATATTTTTAAATGAAGATATGTGAACGTAGGTGGGTATGGAAGTTAAAAAACATGCTTGGAAATGAATGTCCAAGAAAACAAAATAGGATTGTATGATAATATTTTGATTAAGTGTTTAATGTGGCTCCACCTCTTGTACTTTATTGCATAAAAGAATAATTCACCAATAAAAAAAATTAAACTTCTATTTGATTTCCCATAAACAAAAGATGCTTATTATTATTAAAAAATAACACACATCAGCCTTATAACTTTGCTGTATTTTTATTTTTAGTGTCTATGAAAGCAGCATGATTTATGTATCATCTAATGACACTCTGATACAGTGGGTGATACTAATGGAAATAACCCTGATACTCTGGTCATGTTACCTGCTACAGTCCCTGCAGTAAAACACTTTTATTCTCTCTCTGCGGTTCTCATCTCACATGTGATTCTCACAGGGTTAAACCAGAAGCTTTTAAAAGAGCTCTGAGTAAATCCTCATAATTGTATTAATCCACCCTGTTCCATCAGTCTCCTATCTCCCGGCCCCCAAGTCATCACAGAAACCAACCTGAGGGACGTTGTTTGCTATGTGAGTCACATTTGCCGTGACCCGGCTTGGCAAAGGATCAGGTTTTCACTTATGCACTTTATGGTCCTGTACTAGCGCAGTGCATCTCTGGTTTCAGGGGAAATGGGTCGGTATCCGGGGGCAACAGGAAGGTGAAGGAACCGCAGATAAACCACAGGAATACAGCAAAGAGTGCAAAAATTGATGGTCCTGGTGCGAAACGTGTGTGTTTGTGTGTGTGGAAATGATGAATGAAACATTGCAGACCACAGATATTGTAGATGACAACAATCAGTCATACAATGTGATGTGTGTCTAAAAGCTCTCATAGTAGGAATAAATATCTCTCTGTCTCTCTCTCTCTCTCTCTCTCTGTCTCTCAATCTGTATCTGTCTCTCTCATCTGAGCTCAATTGCTTATAAGTTATGTCATCATCTCCCCTCCATCAGTGAACATTAATACATTAACAGTAATAAATGAGCAAATCCATTTCGGAAGGCTCTGCATATAGATAGCCTACTTAAGAAACCGAATGGTCATTAGCATAACCTGCAGGGTTTGCTGGGTAATTACAAATCCAGACAAGCTATAGCAATGAGAGGGCAGTTTTTAATGTGGTCACTCTCCAATCGCATGTCTACACATCCACAGGGCATAAAGAAAGATGTCTTTGACCCAGACATCTGGCTTGCTAAACACAGTTATCAATACATGCTGTGAATACAAATACCTGTTTCCACTGATATCATTCTATGAGGCTGCCTGTATAATCATATGGCCACTGATCACTAGAGACTAATAAGAAACTAAATGAGGAAGCTGGATTTGAACAGTGAACACTCCATTGATGAGTCAATAAGTTCCTTCTAAACTTACATTTAGAAGTTCAAATAAAAGCAACACATTGTCAGCATAAGCAGAACTCAGCAGTATGTTCAGCAAATATATACAGTATATTGAATGTTTGTTTGTGGAGTATTTTGCCTTTATTTCCAGTATTAGTGTGGTCAGCGCTATAACCAATAATCAAAAAAATAGAGGCAACTGTTTATGTATAAAACAATACTACTGTCTGTTTGTTTGTGATCATAAAGACATCCACCAAAAGATCTTACATTTATTCTAACCACCAGGAGAAACATCATCAGAGCAGCTCTAAATGTTAATTGCAAAAATTAAATATTGCTATATCCAAAAACTGTTTTAACCAGCACTGAATTAAACCAGCTCTACCTAATTACACATTTTTCAGTGAACTGGTTCTTAAATAAAAGACCTTGGAATTAATGTTCTCTTCATCAAAGGCTCTATCCGGTCAAATCACAGCAGGATCTGGACCTCCATCTGTTGAGATAATGTCAGAACTCGGTCATGGTCCATATTATTGGGTTGGTATAATAAGCAATTCATTTTTACAGAACCACGTTTGCAATGCGAGATAAATGGAACGCTTACAAACAAGTGATTGCTTTATATGAATGC
>JAZGTK010018689.1:0-11730 GCA_036877625.1 Ambastaia sidthimunki | reverse complement strand
AATTACATCAAGACTCCTCAGTCTCAAAGCTGGATTAGCAGTGAGAAAATCTCAACCTTATCAAAGCAGGGGGCACTACAAAACAGCTGTCCCAGCCATCTAGACACAAACATATCTTCATCTCAATCCAGTCAACAAGCCACCTCATTTGCAGAACTCGCTCGATATAAGAAGGGAAATGGAGATTTATCATGTATAAAACAAAGCACAGAAGGTCCATCGGGCTTGTTTTCTTGTAACTTCTTCCAGAAGGAGAATGCTTTAGACCAGAATACCATATTATTAAATCTAAAAAGCAATGACACAGTCACGGTACACTCCCTGTGTACTGACAGCAGGAATCAATCCAATCCTGAAGGTAAGGGATTACTGTATTAATTTAAGTTGTATAAAGTCACTTTCTTTTAAAGGGTAACCACAAAGATATCAAGTATTCCCTCTCTGACAAACTTCAAACAAAGTTTACTCATTCTTTTCTTGTATGTGTATACAGGTGAATGTTCCTCTCCCCCAGATGTTGTGCGATACACTAAAGCACAAAGGCCCACCTCTCTCCCCATCCAGCCTTTCGTACTTCAAGCACCCTCAGGAAAACAGCAGAACAGGATGCTTGGATCCCTTCTTAATCAGTACATCAGCCACAAGTACACCAAGCCTGTGCCATCTAAAGCTACTTGCAAAAGCAAGGAACGTCCAAACCATATGCAATCCTCTCCTGTTGGAAGTTACTCCACCATCCCCCTTGAGGCAGCCACCAGCTCAGACACTTGTTTGACCTGCACATCAAGTCCTGTTTTACCCCACAGTCGTTCACAGTGCACTGACTCATGCACACTATCGGGACGCATTCACCAAACCTTAAATTTGAAGAACAGAAGTCCAGATATAAGTACAAATACAAGACTGAGAAGCCCTCATAGCCCAGAGCTAACAAAGGGGAGTCCAAATGCTTGCTCAAGCCAAACACACTTCCCAAAACATTCTTGGACTGGAAAAAAAGCTTTTCCTCTGTCTGTTACTTCTACAAATCAAGATTCAAATTATCCTCCAGAGCAGGTGTGCCTTGTTCAGACACCGACTCCACCAGTAATCAGTGAAGAGCTGTTGGCCACAGGTCCTCAGAATATATCCTACCTTTCTCAACATGGATCCTCTCCTGCCGTTACATCAGTGACCTCACTGACCTCCATCAGTTCCCTCATCTCTCTTCCTGGAACTGGGCAAAGATTCCTGTGGCCTTTTAAAGCGGCGTCACAGGTGTGCACCAATGAAGAATTCAGCAACAACATCTGCAATGACTTTGGGCAAAGGAGATCACCTTGTAGGTGTTTTAAAACCTCATGCTATTGTTTTAATTAATTTAGTTTATTGAGTTCTTGCTAACATTATAAATACACGTCTGATGTGCACTTCCTCAACTCTGCAGGTGTTAAAAAGAAACATCAACATGATGACTCATACTCTATGACTGATAGACCGCCTGAGGAGTTCTGCCTTTCCCCAGAAGCCCCCTCACAAACTCTCTTGTTAGATCTTCTGCACAAGGAAAGTAAGTAATGAGATTCTGCGTACATTTTCATGGGTCTGTGCGTACAGGTTTTTCCTTGTTTTTAAATGCATTTGGCAGACTCTTTGCATCTACTAACACTGCATTCAAGATATACATTCTTTCAGTTGCATGCACTCGTTGGGAATCAAACCTACAACCTTGGCCACCGCTAGTGCTAAGCTTTACAATCGAGCTACAGATAGTATCAAATAGTTGATGTGTTTGTTTTTTGTGACAGTATAATGTGATTGTGCTTTGTATTTGAACATTTGAGAAACATTTCGAGTTTGAATATGGCTATGAAATTTTATGATTTCTACAATAGTCAGAACAATAGAGAATTTCCAAATGCAGAAATATAAACAGAACAGAGAAACATAATTCTGTCTACAAATGCCATTCACTTAAACAGGGCAAAAATACAGAGTGAATCTCTGTAGCACTGCCTCTGCTTCCCTGAAGGAGAAAATGTGACCTACTTCTAGCTCTCTCTGCCTTGGATTGGCTAACACCCTCTGCATATTTGTGTGTGTGTTTCTATGCAAATGTGTGCCTACTACTGTGTGTTATTTATATGGCATGCTTCATATATTCTCATTTACAGTTGTCCTTTAATGTCTAGAAATAATCAGAAATGGTCATGTATGTTCATGTATGTCCTTGTATTTATGGCATGTTGAGGCTACAGAAACACTGTTAATCAGCTAAAAATGTTTTATAAATTCCACCCTTTCATCTGCTCACTCCTCCTTCCCTCCACTCATCTCTTTCTACTTTTCTTCAGGTATGTTGAAAGCCGTGAGTTTGGCAGTGGATCTTATAACAGTGCATTTCAGCTCAGCACAAGAACCAGAAGAAAAGGTAGTCCCAGGAGGCAACAACATTAAGAAATGGCTCCTTGTATAAAATGGAAAGTGGGACAAAACATCTTAGAGAGATGTATCTCTAAGCATAAAGGAAATTCCCCATGTATTACCCATGGGTTCTAATTAAACTGGCTGGCACAACCGTTTTGTATATAGTTCTACATACAGACATATGGTGTTATTATAAAGATACACAAGGTCTCAATCAGAAGGCAAATCATTGTGTCATTTGTCACCTGTTTTCAGATCAGACTTGGAAATAGTTCACTTTGTACCAGTATCAGCCAACTTGTGTTCAAACACCTCTGCCCTGCAATTCAGAACGTACTTCAAGATGGTCTGAAAGCCTATAAACTGGATTTCATCATTGGACAGAGACCCAACAAACTATGGAATGTCATCGAGGCCACTGCCCGACCAGGTCTGTGACAGCCAATCAGATTTGATTCTAAAAATCAGGTGTGAGGTCATTGTCCCTACTGCTTATGGACTTATAAAAGCTAACACATCTCTGTTCTCAGGCTCATCTGCCCGAATGCCTGACAGCTTGGTGTCTGTGGTAAAGAAATGTTCCCAATTAACAAGTCACAGCATGAGGTTTTATGTCTTCATCGTGGATTTGCTAAAGTAGGTTCTGAACATACTTATAAAATGTTGTTACAAAATAGTAGGCTAATGAACATATGCTCTTTAGCTTGCGTGCTTTGGAATTCTGGATTCATTATTTATACAGTTGTGTAGGTAAGTATTATAAGATTCTGAGAAGATGCATTTGTCTGTGTGCTTTCCCAATATTTGGTTACTTACCGTACACATTTATTTTCAAGACATTGTGGAGGACCATTATCACCCATGGGGTTTCTTGGCTCTGGCCCAGGGGTCAGCATATGGTCCACTGTTTCAGGAGCTGCTGCTTTTGCTGCATCCACTCTCTCTGCTTTCTTCTCACCTCGATCTGCCACTTGAAACACATCTTCAAAGTAAGCAGAAGCAAAACCAAAGAGTTCCCCTGCCTCACAGGCTTTTTGCCCAGTCAGCTCAGATTCTTCAGATGAGTTCTGTTCAGAAGAACCACAGAAGCTCTACAGGTCAGAGTGATATCTCAAGTAACGAGGTAACAAGTGGATATTGGCTCAACCAGACACCCACTTCACAGTACGAATCGGTGGTCTGCTGTTCTGACAGCACACATAAGAAAGAAATAAAAGAAATTGGAATGGAAAATGGTATGATGCCTGGACCTTCACCAAGGTCTCAGGAGGACAAATCCTTGAGTGTACCACGGTGGGCCAGGCTCTTCGGTTCTGTAGGTGGAACCCCAGTTGGGCCAAAAAGGGCACAAAAGAACATTAGCGGAACTCTAAGAAGGTTAGTATGTTACTAGCTTTAATTCATTGCAATTTTGTAACTTTTATTTTGTTGTCTTGATTTGTCTCTACATTTGTCTTTTTCCAGACGGCCCTCAGAATGGCTGACTTTTGGTGCATCAAAAGTGGATTTGCTTGCACAGTCAGTGTGGACAGGGACTTGGTCAGAGACTCCTTAAGTTGAATCATGACAAGGACACAGCAAATACTGACCATATACTTAATCTATACTGAGATGTAGTAAAAGCACAACTAATCCATAACAATAAGAAGCACCTACACAATATTTTATTATTATTGCATTATATGGCAAATCAACACACCCTTTACACTAAACGTTCATATTTGTTCATGGATACCAGTTAGAAAGTTGCCTTACAGTTATTTCCCAATAAAGAGAATTTGCATTATATCCTGATTTGTAAAAGATATTAAAATGTTCAACTTGTTCAGCCATTACGTGATGATAAATATTTTTAGAATACATTTATAACACTTAAATGAATGACATGGATATGAGATATTTTCTGCCAGCACTAAAGCACATAGAACTGAGATCCCAATAAGTATTTTCCAGCTGATTCCTGCACTTTATCTGTCTCAGGTCATCGACTGTCAAAGTAATTTGTCAAATCTGCTGTTGTTGAACTGTTAAAGACTTTATAAAAGGAGATTTTCCTGCAGAGCATTTCCTTTTGGTTTATTTCCACAAGTTTACATAAATGATGTGTTTCACTGCACGATCACATAATAAAAGATGAATTGTTTTCCTTTCATGTATTCATTCATTTACATTTGCTGGTTCTACTGCATTTTTGCACAATAAAATTATTAGGCATTACTAGTTTATTTAGATAAATACGCATGCTGAATAGATGTACTGTACTGAATATTTATTGTGTGTTTCTGCTGCAGGAGTAGATAAGTTGTGGTATTTGTTGATGACTACCTATAGTGATGAGATGTTTGCCACAGTCTGATGCCTGCAGTTTAGTGACAGTCAGTGAGACAAGAGCTTATTGAAGAAGATGGTCCGATTATGAGTCATGCGGGGGGAGATTTTAGATAGCAGTCATTTTCTTCTTGTCTGATATTTAAGTTGTGCCTGAAAATAAAGGCTTGTTCTGTCTTAAATATTCGTATTGTGTATTTTGGTGTATGTGTCTGTCTAGATAAGATTTCAGATCTTGTTTTAAAATACATAATACATATCTTTTTTAAACTGTTGTAAAATAATTTTAAAAAATCTGGTCATAGACTATATATTTGGGGTGTAATGATATACCATTCGTTAATTATAATTAATTCTGAAACAAAAAGTACATTTGATTTGTTGATCTGTGTGGTTTAAGTCAGACGTTCAATAACATTCACAGGTATTTCTTGGATTATTATCACAAAACGTATGGAAAAGAAAAAAACATGCAATAACTCGCACTGAATTTCAGGTCCTGGTGTAATATATTCACAAAGTACAGTACTTGTTGGGCCAGGACCGGGTTGGACAGCAGGGGCGGGGGCATTTGGTAACCCATATAATTACTGGGGTACGTACCGTGGGTGGTGTATTGGTGTTTTTCAATTTGGTTTTGAATATCGTTTCATTGATCAGAGTTAGTGAGTTGCAATGGTGGGTTTCACTAGATTTACCACCAAGTTAACTAAACTGATACAACATGGTGCTTGATAATCCATGTAACTTTAATTTTCTTTTGATGTAATGTGTGAGTTCAGTTGCATTGCTGATTCTTCAGCACATTCTGTTATCCACTCTTTATCCTCTGTGTACCAACAACACCCAGAGCATTATGGGTAAGCTGCCCAAATGTTTGGCCATATTTATATCTGTATCCTGTTGACATGAAAAAACAAATTTTCAGTTAATTTATTTGACAGCATTTTTTCTGGAATGTAATGTACTCAGCTACGTCTTAATCAAATGCTTTTCACATACCCGGAATGTGCCCTGTGTAGGAAGGTAGGAGACCTGTTTTGGAGGGGTATATTGTGGAGATCTGAGGCAAGCCAGTGGTCTCCTCCTCTGGCAGTCTGAGGGAGCTTTGATCCGTCTTAATTTCTTTACCAAACTGGATCAGTGCCTTGTTTGTGATGATAGGATATCCATTCCCAAAAAGGAATCTGGCTTTTGGAACATAACCAGTAAACCCTATACACAAAAATGTTACCTTTTACTTCAAAACTCCAAATGTTACAGAGGCACTGAGCTATGAGCACCTCATGTCTCTGACTGGGAGGCAAAATGTAAAAACTGCAAGCTTCTGGGTTAAACTCTGGCTCACCTGAGATGAAATACTTATGTGGACTGCTATCCTCCATGAGGTATGGAGAGCCTTGTGGCTTCCAAGGGTTTGGGGACTGGTATGGGTCCGGATCTTTAGATATGGCAATCAGAGGAGTGTTTAACATTCTAGGCTACAACAAAGGACAGCTGTTAGCTTATGGTCTTATTCTAAAACTAGACAATGTACAGTATATTGATTATATACACTATATATGTGTGTTTAAATAGTATACATACTTTTTAACTGTTCACATCAGGTTTGATATCAATTCAATAATGAATTGATGCTATTGGTTCTAATGTGTCATGTGATGTGAAGTTTACATGATCACAACGTATTTGAGGCCCTCAGCAGAGGGGAAGACAACTGCGGAATAACTACTTACATTTTATCCTTTTTTTAGCTTGGCAGTTTATAATTACTATCCACTTTTTAAATCAATAATGTGGGTAAGTAAATAATGACCACATTTTCAGTTTTTGAGAGCAGAACATCTAAGCTATGAGAGAATAACATCTTTATCTTCTTGTGGAATATTTGTGATTACCAAACAGTCAATCAGTGGATTTTCACAGCTTGTTGCAACACAATAGGACAATAATTGCCTTAAATCATTGAGGGCCTGATTTGGAAAGCCTGTTTGGTAACAGCGTGTGACACTCAACCTGCTTTGACACCAGATATTTAGCATGTATAATTAAACAGGGTGACCCAACAAAGAGGAGCTGTCAATGGGAAGTAAAATGAGTGTGACAGCTTACTTTGAAGTCTGGGACACTGTTGTTAACAGAAAAAGGCAGGTCAGCAGAGGCTGTACGAAGCCTCCTCTCTTGTTCCTGGTTGAATTGTGATAGAGCTTCTCGACAGGTTTCTGCATATGTTTGGCTAAAATAGTTTTGATGCATTGGTACAAAACCTTAAAGCACAACACAAACATATGGTGCACGTTAACGGTTTTGCAAACCAAGCTGAACAGAAACATTTATTCATATACTTTCTATGACATTATTCTACATAAACATCCTCTGCTAATACTGTAATTTAAGTCAGACAGTCATTATAGTAAATTATAAGGATTTCTGGATTGATTCTGATTGGTCAAAAAGTCAGCTGGTCAGAATAAAATAATGGTGAATGCTTTTTGAAATGAGGTGACATGGTTTTATTTTTAATTACTATTTATCTTATTATGGGTACTTGTTATTACAAATGCATGCGTAAATGTACACAAATATTGATTTCATACTAATATTGAAGATGTTATTTTATAACGTGAAAAAAGATCTATTATTTTATAATCCATTATTTTACAGCAATATTTGACCACCAATCGGAATCCAGTATTCCAGCACTATACACCACACTTAATAATTATCATTTTAAACCCCCAAGCTTATCATAACCTGTATATCCTGGTATCATTTTCTCCAGGTTCCTGTTCCCTCCATGCCGGCCCCTCCAGATCTCATCGCGGGGTCCCGTGTCGTTCTCTGTGGATGGGAAGCGTCCCGTATGGAGCACCAGTCTCTGTGAGTGAGACACCTCAGGAGAGGACAGGAGCTTTGCTGTTAACTGACCATATGACTGGCCCACATGATACTTCAGCTGAGGACAGTAGCCTGCATACCTACACACAACCATCAGCAGATAATCTGTAATAGTGATTCTGTTACGATAGTTTATGATTTGATGTTTCTGTATAATGTCCATTGAACTGCATATATGAGCACCTTAAACTGCACCTTAAAAGTTTATATTTCTCATAGCACTAACCACAATCTCTTTCTGGTTATTTTAAAAAAAAAGGTTTTGACTTAAATCAATATTTCAATATCATGTTGTTGTTTTTTTGGATAAATTAATAATAGTTAGTCAGTCGTCACCATCAGAAAATAAAACGCATTCACATTACAATGCAGTTTTAATAAAACGCATTACAGCCAAAGACATATTAATAATACTACAGAACAAATACACCGACAATTTACAGACCTACCCTGGAATGTATTGCGGGTCGGGTGTCACCAGAACTTTGCTAAATTTCGGTGGAAACTTCTCCATGTCCTGCTGGCAGGATCGTTTTAAACACGCAACAGTTTCAGCAGACAGTGAAGTGTTGTGCGGTTGCCAGTGAGGGAGTCAAGGTGAAGATACACACGACTATAGTGTCTTCTCGTTATTGTGAAAAACTGCCTTTGCATTTGCATTTCCAAATGCATTTCGCCAATTTTATTGCATGGGTTAAAAATAAATAAAGCAATATTTGTAATAACAAATATTAGTCGTTACGAGCAGTTGTTCAATGCAGGCAGGTGTGGAAAGTCAGGGTTACCACTGAAATGTTTACCTGATAAATACAACAATACACAATGTTTTTTGCAGGTAATTTTGCAGCCTCTTGTGGATAGAAGGAGAAATGCATTTACCACACAGAGCAATCTGTGTAACGGGAAGAGCATGCGATAGATAGACAGACATTTTCAAACAATTTACCTTGTGGTGACCTTCACATGTGACACAAATAGTTAGATATGTATTATAATGCTATAATATCATAAACCTAATCACAACAAGTATTGCTATAATATCATAAACCTAAACACACTGAATTGAGCATCCTCACTGAAATGTATTTAATGTATGTATGCTTTCTGTTTAATGCTTTTATTTGTGGTCTGCATTTTTTCTGCAAATAAACATTTTTATTTTTCCTACACAGACAGGAATGCTGAGTGATAGTCAGGAATGTGTCTTTCTCTGCATGGTTCATACCAGGAGATTTTGCATAGCTGTGCAAGGAATGAGACTCTACAATTGTCCTACTTTCTGTGTATTCATTCCTATACTATATTTAGATATAATATGACTCTGAAAGGAAATTTTTGTTAAAGGGATAGTTCACCCAAAATCTGTTATAGACCATCCAAGGTGATGGTAGGTCAATCATTTTTTCTTTAGTATAACAGTAAAGAACATTTTTATCTGAAATGATCACCCTTGATATATAAAATGCAAGTCTATGGCTGTTGTACTTTTAGGATTAAAAAACAGACACAGGATAACAACACAAAATGAATGGATTACTGCTAATAAAGTCATTCTGTTTATTGCACAGACCAAACTTTCACCTCATAAGACCTCAGTATATGATCATGAGCTGTTAAGGATTAATTTTGTGTTGCCTGTGTCTGCCTTTTTAAATCTTACAGACATGACAGCTGTAAGTAAAAATGCCACCTAGAATAACAGAAAATAACAGCCAATTTTAATTTCTAAATTAACTATCCATTTAAGTTCATAGGTTTGATAAAGGTTATGTTGAATGTCAGTATTGTTGTTATTATTTAATTTGTAATAATTAAATATTAAATAATTTGTAATTATTTAATTGATATATTCATTTCTCTTTTGTATGTTTACCAACATACAACATTTTACATTATATATAGCTATAATTTAATACTTACAGTGCATCTAAGCCCGTCTTCACTTTATCTTTTCAGTATACTGACAGTGTCAGTACTGACTGTATTACAGAACATTGTTAAGTTTCATCAGGTTCATAACATGTCTTGACAGATCAAAAAGCCAACATGAGTTAAGAAGAATGAGAATGGCAATGGAAGTGTAGCAGCTGTCAGAGGTGATTGAAAAGCATGGGAGTCGGAATGTGGGCGGCCCTTGAAAGGTGTTTTTAGTTCAACATGACAAACTGACTTCCTGCACGTTTTTTAGTTATGAGAAAGTCAAGGTGTTGTATGAAGATTTGCGTGTCCAGACGACAGCCTGAGGAGACAAACAGCATACCGGGAAACAGATAACTTAAAATCAATGAATCTATATAGGAATTTTGGGAATCTCTTTGAGAGCTGGGTGACGGAAAGCTCTCTGGATTCACACTCTCAGGCAGTAACTGGTGTGGATAGATCTGACATTACTGGAAGTGACTCTTTGTCCAGGGACTCTATACCACTATCACATGTCAAATCGGAATCAGAGGACTCGGGATTTGAGACGGTCAGTCTGATTAGTCCCTGCCACTCTCATCAGGAACCTCACCTCACATATCCAGGTAATGGCTTTGAGGAAGATGATGTTCAACCTCCATCTCCAGCTACTTCTGTTCGCTCCTCCTCATCCTCATGTGTCTCTTTTGGCTCTGTGGCTCCGAAAAACACAAGTCCGGTAGTAGAACAAGCTTTGAGACGAACAGAACTAACCTCAGGGCATGTCACAAGGAAAGAACCTCTGCACCAGATGGAAAGCAGGCCCCCTGGCCCACGATACCGTAGTAACACTGCCTCCTTTCCAACCAGCTGTTACACAACCAACTCCAGAGTACATGGTCGTCCAAGGAGAACTCATTCACAACCTTCAGATCTCAAAAAAGCAGAGTTCTACAGAAAACTTCTCAAATCACACCAATATGGGCAACCAGTGGCAAGCCAGTTGAAGGTGAGCGTCTACCTTCTTTAAGGTTATTAATAGTAAATGCATCACAATACACTGTATAATGAAAAGAGAAAATGTAATAATTCCATTATTATTTGGAAAAACTTCCAAAGGATTTTGGAAGGATTTGTTTGTTTCAGTTTTTTCTAAAGCATCTTTATGCAGCTGTATTCCACTGTCAGTCTAATAAAACAACACAAATAGTCCATATGACTCATACAGTATATAAGTCTTTTGAAGCCACACAAATATAATTTAATTTCTTTATTTAAAAAAACACTGATTCAGTTTTATTGGCCATTCTGCATATTCTAACTGGCAAGTTGCAATCGGTTACAACACAGCAAGAACTAGTTGCGTTTGGTGCCAGTGACATCAACGTGATCTGAAAGCAGACACAAATGACACTGAAAACAGTTGAGGTACAATTTTTTGTGATGATTTAACAGAGTTCTTACACAAAGCATAGAGAAAACATCAACAAACAGCTTTTACATAAACAGTGATAAAAATAATTTTCAGGTAAACTGTTGCATATAGGTTTGAAGGCCAAGGGCAAAAGGACTTAAACTTTGCCTGTGGGACATAATGGTCCCATGGTGATTCCATGACCAAACCGATACACACATTGTTACTGTGGCATGGAATGTCTAGACATCTTTTCATTACACTGTCTATAGTAAAGGTGTTGTCCTCACTGTGGACTCTGTCATGAGTGTCTGTATCTGTGTCATTGAGACATTGAACTAGAGCTTGTAGACTGAACCGGTTGGTTCAGGTGAGGCTGGAATGACTGGAATGGTGCCAGCGCAGGTTCAGGAGGAATGTGTGGGGGTTGGGAATGCTGCTGATGATAGCGATCTGTGCTCGACATGTTTGAACATTTTCACTTTAGGGGGAACTGTGAGGGGAAACCAATCTTAAATATCAAAATATAATTTCATTACAATGAGAAAATATCATCATCTTTCTTGTACTTAAAAAAAAATTGGTGGTGAATGTTAACAAAAGGTGCTGATAGTGTGGTTATTGCAGTAATATTTATGTAACATTTCATATTACATGTATTCATGTACTATAAACCATGACTCCAAGGTTTGGGGTATAAAGGGTCAACCTGTGTGTTTGACCAATGACAACTGGGGGAAGTGTTTAGGAAATCTTTTTCATAATTATAATTATAATCTCATCAA
>JAZGTK010018688.1:0-11730 GCA_036877625.1 Ambastaia sidthimunki | reverse complement strand
AGAGAGAGAGAGAGATACAGACTCACCTGCTTTCCTACTATATATGCAAAATGGAGTTTTAAGGCCAAGTAAACAGACAAATGAACACCAGGCCAGAAGCTTCTTCCAAACGGCTGTACTCACGGTAAGCAATAATCTTACTTTACCATCTGCCTTTCAATTAGAAGTTTGAATAGTTTTAAATAAAATTGTATGAAAATGATCCAGCAAAGCTGTCACAGGGGCATTTATTAAACTGAAATGTTCCTTCTGTTATTCTATCACTTGTAATCACTATGAAATTTCAGACTAACTCTTTCAGACGACTTGTATTTGCAGTCTGTGTTGTTTTAAAGGTAGACAGAAGCTAGTAATAGTCTTTGGAAGATCCCGCCTCCTTTCGGAGAGCTCTACAAAGCCACGCCTCCTCCAATCACACGCTGATGATTGTCTGTGAGTGGCTGTATGCAAATACATAGTTTGACAGGCAAGCAGGACATCCTATCATTGCATTTGGGTAAGTGGCCCTGTGATAAGTAGCATAATGTACAGTTTGTTTACAGCAAAACAAACCCTTCAGGGTGGGATAAACAACCTTTGCTCTGTGTCCTGTCACTGTTTATTTTGCGATAATGGCTTCCATGTTACATTAGTTTTAAATATCTTTGTTTTTACTTTAAAAACCACATTGTTTCATGGGAAAGTCAGGACGAGTTTGTATCTTTCTCTTTACTGTCTTCTATTGTAAATTATTTGTTTGATTTAAGGGTGAGAAAGTCCCATACTTCTCCACTGAAATATGACCCACAATCCATTGCAGCTTTGAACCCCATTCAGAGCACAACTGACTCTTTTTAATGAAAGTTCAGGCTTTTGAAAGTGATGAAGTGCCGCCTTTCTTCAACACAACTCTTAAATCTGGCTGTGGGCGGCATTCACTCGTCTATAGTGCACATGTCTGTCCTCAGAAGCCATTTTCATGATGAATGCTAATAAACAGAAGCAGTAGTAGTAGAACCTTTTAGCAAAACATGTTTAGTGTTGCCAAGTTCTCTCAAAGTTATCAAAAATGTTTTTGCTGTAACATTAGTAGAACGTTTGCTCTGTGTTATAAACCACTGGCGAACGTTCTAAGACAGTTAATACATTTAATTGTTAGTAAAATGTTTTAAAAATTTTATAGAATTTTGAAGTTTTTGAATATGTTTCTTATAATCAAAATCTAAAAAACTAAACACTTCTATGAACATTTCTAGAACTTTCAAAATGTAATTTTTAACATTTGTTGTTTTTTTTGTGTTGTTTTTTATTGTTGTTATTTAATGAAAACGTTAGGGAAATGTTCTTACAACCTAAAATTGTTAGCTGGGGTGTCATGTCAAACAAGACTGTTTAATGGTTGGATGGATCACTGGGAGTGAGGTGAGAAGAGGTTAATTGTGTCAAACAGTACAATGTGGGTTGGTTAAACTAATCCTACATCTGACCTTTCATTGACCTTTTCCAGATGAAGAATGTAGATGCAGGTCAGTCCCAGAGGAACAATTTCATGCACTTTCACAGCTAAAGAGATGAATGTTGAGGTCTTGTGTGTGTCATGCTTATATCATTTGATCTTGGAAGAATTTGATGAGAAATATTTAAATTCCTTTTGATCTCAGAGTTTTGATTTCAGAATTTGTTATTGTGTTTTGGCTAATATCTTAACAGCTTCTGCTAGACAGCATTGAGAACAAATTGAGATCAAATTGAGATTGAAGACTTCTGCTTCTCATGTTTCTCTAACAGAAGATCTCAGAAGGTCTCAGTAATCTCACATTGTTCTTTCAGAAACTTTTCAGCATATCGTCTCAACAATATTATACACACTGCACTCAGAGACACTAAAGTTTGCCATCAAAGCAAAGCAATCAGGGACTTTAATGTAAACTCAAACATTTCACATCAAATCTCTCAAGACCAAAATATCTGAATGCTTAAACATAGCTGAGAACTCCTCTAACTCTCCTGAGGTGTAGAAGAGCAACATCTGAGCAGTAACATTTTCATCCGTGTTGATATTCTCTAGATTGTTGTCTGGGAGAAACCATGGAATCTCATCTCTCGTTTTCCAGCTGACAGGGAATGTTCTCAGAATGTTGGGTAATGTTCTTTAAAAGTTATCTCAATTAAAACACTGTTAAGAATAATGAGGAAAGCTGTCCATGATTTGATGAGCAAGTAAAAACATTGACAGATTCATTTGGGCAGGTCCGCTTGCAGGCTTAAGTTTAAATTCAGGATGTTATGTGATTTAAATTATATGTCACAGCTCTGATAGATGTCTTAAGGGCACCTAAATATCAATCCTCTCCCGCAGCCTTCCCTGATGAAGAGCTTTCACATAAATCTGCATTCCAGGGGACAAGAACTATTACAGCTACACAAGACTGTCCATCAGTCACTTCACTCTGCAGCTAATAAACTTTGAATGGTAAGAGGTACTAGTCATAAAACATGCTGTATGATGTTCTAGATCAGTAGATCTCAGATCTTTTGTGCTTAAAGGCTCCTCCCATCTTCCGCAACAATTTTTTGACTCCTCCCACTCTCAAAATTTCGACATAAAAAATATTCCAGAGAAAAATGTATATTCGTCATAAAACAATGAGACACTTGAAAATCTCTTGATTTTTGGTTGTTTTGTCTTATTTTGAATCATCCTGAGGCCCCCTAATTTGGGAGACCCCCAGGTGGACCTCTGCCCCACGGTTGAGAAACATTGTCCTGGATTATTGCCAAGATATTTCTGTGAGGTTGCTAAGATGTTGTAAGTGGTACTAATAATAATACACCAAAAACTCTATTTGAGGGGCGTTTCTTTATAACGTCGTATTTATAGTAATTTCTCAACGAGCAGTGCGGCTTGAGGTTTCATTTATTGTCTGTAGCACAAACGGAAAGGACGAGTTATGTGCTCATATTTAAAACTTGGCATTAAGTTTGTTCAAATCCCTTGCCATTGCAATCAGAGCTAAATACTCACTGCAGTAAAACTCAGATTCATTTTCTGGGACTGTTCTTCTGCCAGTTTAATGCTATTTATGGTCACAGAAAACAGCGTGTACCTTTTACAAAGACTACGGGCCGTGTTGAGCCTTTGTTAGCATGTAACTCTGAGTCAAGTCAACAATATGAATCAGAAATTCTGCCTTTAATCAGTTTGTTTGAAAACACGGCAGAACATGTTGATTGTCGGGTGCAGGTACCATAGAGAGTTTTCCATGACGTCTATCAGAACACAAGATGTTCAGTTCATTGGGAAGGGACCTCAACCATCAGAGCCATCATGAGAGTGGGAATCAGGCTGGAAGTCAACAGGAAGTCTGGCTGTTCTCTGCAGGAAGCTAAAAAGCTGGAATAAGATTGTTTCGTTCTGTCTGGCTTTTGTTGAAGCGTCTGATTCAAGTGCTTTTGTGAATTCCCAGCTAACAATATAAGGTTGTAAGAACATTTACATAATGTTTCCAGTAAGAAAAACGTTCCGGACATTTTGAATGTTCCCAGAACCTTCTTAGATGAATTAATATTATTGCTTGGTTACAAGAACGTTATTCAATTTTTAGTTCTGTAGCGTTTTTAGAATGTTCCATTAACAACTTAAGAATAATGTTTTTAATATATATGATATATAACATTACAAAAAGTTCTGCTGCTGCAAGGACGTTTTGGATAACTTTCAGAGAACTGTTAGTCAATGTTCTGAGAACATTTCCTGTTAGCTGGTTTAGCCCTAGAGGGACAGTGGGGGGTGCTGGCCAGCGCTGGGATACCTTGATGGAAGGACGCTCGTTTTCAGCCATATTTAGAGTTTGAGTGGTATGTATCTCCCCAACATCTGGAGTTTGTTTCTTCTGTCTGAAGCAACCAGATAAACAGTGAAGGACGGTTTGGAGAACATAGTGATCTTTTGCAATCATTACAGTCTGTTTTATTCACTTTCTGTCTTATTTTTTCTCATAAATGCATAAATAAAGTGAAATTTATTTTAAATATTGAAAAGCACACATCAGAGCAGCTAATTGTGTCCACATACCTATAGCTGCCGTCAACAAACAATTAACTTATTGTACCATACAGATAATCTCAAATATGAAAGTGAAAGACAGATTTTAAGTGCTGGAAATGTATAATTATTTTTATTTACACTCAAAACAAACACACAGGCTCAGATGTGTCAGCTGGAAAACTATGACACGGATGAGAAAATAAAGCTAACTTTAAATAAGAGCCTAATTTAAGATATCCAGGTATGACTAGTAGAGGTTTAAGGTAAATTCCAGCTATATGTTTTCCAAACTGTCACCGGCAGTGCCAAAGTAATATACTGTCTAACTTTTATCTCTGCCAGGCTTATGTGTTTAATATATTCTGGGATGCATGACACAGGGCAAAATGGAGCGACGGCATTGAGTCAAACTGTTATCATGACCTGAGAGTGTTTAAATGCTGCATAATTCATGTCCGAGTCTGTTGTTATGAATTCTGACTTTAAACGCCACTTCTTTAACTTCAGAAGTTTAAAACTTTATTTAACAACAGCTTCTCCTGAATCTGGCATCAAACTCAAGAACACCTTAGCAACCACATAGCAACCCTGTTATATGTATTATTTTATATATATATATATATATATAAATATGTTCAAAATGTATGTGACCTTTGCCTTAGGTTGCCTTTCTCTGTCTCTGTCTCTCTCTGTCTCTCTCTCTCTCTCTCTCTCACTCTCTCACTTACTCTGTCTATAATTATCTGATAAGGAAGGTGTTTTTGTTTAATTAAACTCACAATTCAGGTCTTAGTTGACAATCTTCCATTTATGACTTGCGTACAATGTGTGCTGTACTTTAAATGACGTTGGCAAACACAATCTAAAATGTAAACAGTTATTATTTCATATGTTTCATAATCACATCTTTAATTTTTACAGACAATGTGCTAAAAAACAGGAACATCATGACCCTGTTTAAACTTTACAGTGTGTGTCAGTAAACACAAGACCTCAGAGTCACATTTGAAAGAAATGGTTTGGACATATACAGTTGTGTCCAGACGTCTGAGACCACTGTGTTCTGTTTAGCATTTCATAATTCAATTGTCATTTTTTAATTGTTTTATCAGCAAAACAATTTGAGTTAAAAGTTGAACTGAAGATATTAACAATATCTTCCTGGTATGTCTCATTTTTAATTTAGCTCCAGCAGAACCTGTTGGCGAGACTTCAGACCCTGATGATCCATGTTCTCCCAGCAGGATTCCAGACTGTTTCAAAGAGCATCATGTCTGCTTCAGTGGAAGCAAGAAAATTTGACCTTTTATATGTTCTTTGTGCCATAAATTCACTCACATTTGATTAGTGACCTGGACAAAATGAAGAATTTGCAATATTTCTTTCTCATTTTACATCATAACTTATCCTTGTTTTCCAGGTTTTCCATATGGACTCTTTTTGAACCCTGCTGAATGTTCCCACTTATTCAGTCATATTTCACCCTGATTATATAATCCAATGGAGAAAAATATTGTATTATTTATGCATTTAGCAGATGCTTTTATCAAAAGTGACTTACAAAAAGTACATTCGAGCTATACATTGTATCAGTATTCCAGCAGCATTCCCTGGGGATCGAACACACAACCTTTGCGTGGCAACCTTTGCTCTACCATTTAAGCTCCAGGAATAAATCTTAGGTTTGTTCTCCATCAGTTACAGTGAGGCAGAGGCCTGTAAGCTGTTATTGTTCTGCCTGTAGCCAGTTCCTCTTATCTCACGCAGCTACAGTTTAAACGTCTGCAGGTTCTCGGTCTCATGAGGAACATTCATCACTGTACTGTGAGGGCTGGAGACAGATTCCTGCTCTCTGAACTCTTACTGAAGATACTTAATTATTCTCAGGGGAAATGTTAAGTTATTCCATCCTATTTGCTAATTTGGTCCTGTTTGCTTCTTAACAACTACCCAGTTAACAAAGAATGTTCTTAGATCGTTGGCTTCTGCAAAAGTTCTCTCAACGTTATCAAAAACATTCTTGCAGTAACATTTGTAGAACATCGTAAATGTTATTCTTAAGTAGTAAGTGGAACGTTTTTAAAACATTACATAATAAAAAAAGTTTAAATAATCTTCTTTTAACCAAGCAATAACATTAGTACAACATCTAAAAAACTATCTGCATGTTTCTGGGTTCTGTTGTGAGTGTGTTTGTGTGTGTGATGAATTCCTCCACAGATTTAGAAACTTTATAATTTATCCCTTATATAGACCGGCCCCATAGAAGCAAAGAGCCCGACTGGTGACGAGCACACGGCTGTATGTTCGGCCCCACGGGTGATTAATCCCACCCGGTTAATGGCCGAATATCTCATCTAGAAGCAAGTGAGGTGAGTTAAGACTAAAATACCAAAGTTATTAATCAGCTGAGTGCTGGGCAAACAGTCTGACTGATGCAGTGATGGGGTTAGCATGCAAAAGATGCTAATAAAGAGAGAGAGAGAGAGAGAGAGAGAGATTTTCTGTCAGCTGGGTGATTTATCTCTTTTAAACTTAATAAACTGATGTTTCTGCTAAGCACATATTTGTTTATTTGATTACCATAATCACATTTTTGAGAATCTATTTCCAGGTCATTTTACTGGCTCTAGTTTACCAGTTTATTTGTCTGAAATAATATTGGTGTACTGGTAACATAACTGGTACCGTAAGGTTTCATTCGTTAACATTAGTTAATAGCTAACATGAACTAACAATGTATTTTTACAGCATTTATTCTTTTGTGTTACTGTTGTACTATATAGACACTTTTACAACATAAAATATTCACCTGAAGTGTGTAGTGCAGTTAAGGTTATGATGTCACAACATGATTGTTTACAAACATTTGATTGTTTTTTGCTTGTACACCATCAGATCACCATTGGATGGTTCTCATTGTAAAACTCGCTCAACATCATTTGGCCTAATACTGGAACAATGTATTCATGTTTCATTCCTTCATTCTGACCTCACAAACACAAAATGAGACGTATTAAGAATCAGTCTGTAGGAATATTTGTTAGAACAAGGAATTCAGAAGATGATTTAAGCTGATCTGAGAACCATAAAATGTCTGAGTATGATTCATGCGTGTCCTGAAGTTATGTAATATTATTAACTGCTAATCTTCTTCTCTGAAGATCTCAGTTTTCATTCATGTTTGGTGCCGTTTGCTCTTTTATATCAAGATACACTTTCTTTGTGTTATAAACATTGGCTCAGACATTCGACCTAAGATCTCATTCTGTGCTTCACGCAAGAAAGAAAATAAACCTGCGTCAGGATGACACGGGGTGAGTAAATCTTGACAGCGTTTTCATGTTCGTATGAAAGTCATTTTGAGGGTCTAAGGGTAGAATATGAAATCTTAACAGCTCAGGGCTTCTGTCTTGCACATTAAAGTTTCCTAGTGAACATTCAGACCTGAGACTGAAAAGCTTGTGCAGTTGTTTCTTTTCTGGTATGGAGCTTCGTCCATCAAAGAGCAGCTGTAGAGAAATTTCTGATCCGCTCTGAATCCCTCTGAAAGTTTGAATAAACCCCCTTCACAGAAATCAGGCGGCACACTGAGTCAGAACCTCAGACCTCCAGTGACTCTTGCCGAATTCTTTCTGTGTGATGTCACGAGATGTTTTTCTCTGAGTAATTATTTCTTTGGCAGCGTCTGTCATGTTATATTTAATGATACCTCAAGCTTTGCCTGCACAGATACTAATAATTACTGACAGAATGTTTCTGCAGTTGATTATGAAGCCTAAGTTAAATTCTTCCCGTTTAAAAATGTATTATAACTTTATTTATAGTAAAAATCTAGTACTCATGTATTTTTTGGTGCCTTGATTAACTTTTTTTATAACCTGGTTTCATTACAGATACCATTAAACTTTGGTTGCTGTAGCAAAATTGTGGTTACTATAGTTTAAGTGTAGTAAACATGTTTTTTGTTTAATCTGTAGTAAAACCGTGATACATTTTAATATTTTTTCTCCAATTGAACATTACAGTATCGATAAGTCAGTCATTCAATCTGTTTAAAGCAGAGTAAAAGGTTACAGTGGTTAAAACAAACAGAAGCCCCAAACGTGTTCGGATAAAACAGGCAAATAAAATCCCATTGACTTGAACCATAATCAGAGACAGTATTACAGGCACGTGGGGGAGGACCTCAGCCCTACGTGAGTCTTAAACAAGCACCGCCCACATTCACCTCAGATCCAGTTTAAACCATTTAAAAGGTGCGATATCATAAAAAAAACAATTTCTCAGCAGGTGAGACGCTACAGGTGTGTTGCTTCAGGAAACAGTGTGTGACAACTGCCTCTCGCCTCACGCTGATAACATGAGCTTGTGTTTCTTCTCTGCGTGTGGCGTGTACTGTAATAATGTACGTTTCCTGAAGTGAGCACTAATTAGTGAAGCTGAAACAAAACCACATGACGTAACAACAGAATTGATGTTAAACCCCTAAAGAGTGGCCACATTGTGTTTTCATAATCATTTTGAATGCTTCACTTAAGCTCATTTATCCCTGAACAGCTGTACGATGTTTTGGTGGAGAAGCAGCAATAATAACTGGTACTGACTCTGGAGGCAGAGCCAACAGCCTGACACACAAACACACTCTTCCTGTTTTCTTCATTAATAAACCTCTGAGCAAATATGATGACATATTTAATTGCTTCAGCTACTGAACAGATGTATCGTCTCTGTCCATGTTTATTTTCCTAATACATTTGACCTCTGAGGCGTACAGCAGGTTTTTAGAGGCGAGTGTCGCACGGCTAGTGTTAAAACTGAATCCTCAGTCCTGAAAATTTCCAATCGTCAAATCTTGATCGTTGTGTAAAAACTTTATTTCAGGACATCTGACTTCTGTGTACATGAAATAAAGATTTGGTCATGGCTGCTCATACATTAATACAGATACAGTATTTGATAATACAGATGGTGTATTTGATTGGCATTTGATCTGACTTTGTATAGCAGTATAGAATAGTATAGCACACTACAGTACTGTTCAGTACAGTATACAGTACTGTGCAGCATATTATAGTATAGTACAGTACAGTATAGTATTGTACAGTATGGTAAGGTATAGTATATAAGAATAGCCCCAGAGCTTATTGACAGACTCGATTGATAAGTGGATTTCTCTGAACTGTATACACTGTAAGTACATACAATATACTGTATAGTATACAGTATACTGACTAATAAGTATTTAATGTACTTCTTTTTTATGTTTATTTAATTTTATTTGCCACAAAAATAATTATAATATAATGTCTTAAATCATTTTCATTTGCAGCCTAAATATTAACCAATGCTCATCAAATAATGATTTCTTTTAATCCTTTTTATTCTGTTATGTTGTTTGCAATGCATCATGGGAAAGTACATTCGGTATGTTCTTTGTTTTGAATCAGATATTGTGACGGTGTTTAGAGTCAGTGCTGGTTATGATTCAGAATTATCTGTGTAGTTGCTGTTGTGTTCTGCCTCATAGCACAGTTTGTGCTTCAGTATTTGGCCAAGCACACGTTTTATTCCTGCATGCGGCTGCCCTGCAAACGCTGCAGACGCTGGAAACAGCTTGTTATCTGGAGAACTGTCACAGAGTTGTGCTTGAGAGCGTTTGCAGCTGACTGGAGGTCTGTGGTGACCTCCTCTCCCATGCTGGACAGGTTGAGCTCCATCTGTGAGCCCCCAGACCTCCGGGCAGAACCGACTGACCCAGGAACAGCATGTGGCAGGCTGTCACGATGATCCATCTGTCATCAACCATCATGTGGGTACGTTTCATGAAACAACTAAATCTGTATAAAAAACTGTAAAGAAAAGTTCTTTTGAAACTCTTTTGAGTGTAAGGTCATACACAATGTCTGGATTATATAATTATTTTTACATGGCTAGACATTTAAAACAAAGAAAGTCTGTTTTTGCCACCTGCGACCCTGAGCTAGTCAGCATGATAAGTGTGTTTGAACCAGGAGTTTGTGTTTTATCACCTTTTAACCATTGTGTTTCCATAATGTTCTGATCAACACCATCACCCCAAATGCATCAAGAACTTCCTGTTGTTTTACTTATCACCTAAATTTCCCAGAATTCCTTTTCAGCATCTTAATTGTCATCTCCGTACAACCTTGTATGCGCCTTTCCTTTGTTTATTGTGGCTTTTTCTCCTCCCGCAGTATTCCCACTTGGATTTGTTTTGCTGTCTGGATCTCTCATTATTTTTGCGGGAGGAAACGACATGTGCGATGGAGAAAGAGAGTGAGGTCAAGGGTCAACGCAACTGGCCCTAATTTTCTCAGCGTTTCCCTCTATTTGTTTACAGCCAATATGAGAATGACTTGGAAGACCGAGGCTCTTGAGAAAGTGAAATAAATGGAGATGGAAGAGGCCAAAAGCTCAATGGGTTTTGGGAGAGATTGAGAAAATTCCCATGAGGCGCTAACAATGCGAACATGCAGCGAATGATTGCGGCCTGTATAAGAGAACAAAGCTAAATCGCGAAAGCTAATTGAAAGCATCGTATCTCTTTTCAACGCAATGAAGCAGCTTATTAGAAAGATAATTGAGCTGGAAATGAAGATCCGGCGAGGGAGTTTAGCGCTAGTCATGGTTTGGTAATGGCGAAACCACAGCGCTGGCATGACGTAAAAACAGATTGCATGAGAAGACTTCATTAGGGAGTCAGTGGTCTGGCGTCAGACTCTGAGCTTGTGTTCAGCTGTCGTGTGTATTGTTACTGCGAGTGACAGGCTGTGTACTGTGTCACAAACTTGTGTTTGGTGAAAGAGAAGCTTGTTCTTCTTCATATGAGTTTTGGGAACTTAATTAGTCCTTAATTGCTTTACAAATAAACATTAATGAGTTGTTAAAGGAACATTTGTCCCCACAAAGAAAATCCTGTCTTTATTCACTCCCTTAAAATACTTCCAAACAAGAAACAGAAAGTTATTTACAATACAGCATTGTAGACAAGGTCACTATAAACTCATGTATAAAATAAAGTTGTTTTAAGATCCACATAAAAACACATTCAGCTGTAGAAACAACATGAGGGTGAGAAAATAAACAGAATTTGTATTATTCGGTGACTGTTGCTTTAATTTGTCATGATCTGTAAATGTTAGTCACAATTCGTGGAAAGTCATTATAGTCAGTACACAGCAGACCCTCCTCAGCACTGTCACAGAGACAGAAGTGTTGGAACAGGAAATGATGTCACATTCTGGCAGCTTTTGAGGAGACGATTAAATCACAGAATCAGAAGAACTGAAGACATTCTGAGGTTCTGAAGTTCTCATGCATTCTCAAGTCTGTGTAATGTGAGATTTCCAGCCCAGTACAGCTGGATCCAGACCAAGTCTGTCCACAGTAGCACATTAAAAAAATTCCACAGCAGATAAAAATAGAGCATTTATTGTATCCCCACAGGTCTCAGACAATAGGCCCTCATCAGAGCCTTTGTCCTGATCTCTGACCTCTGGTTCCAGCCCTGTACTCCACCAGTCAGACACCATGCTGTGGTTTCTATTTGGGATTTACTGATCATGGGAAATAAGCAGAAAAATAATATTGTGTGACTTTATGTTGACATTAATGTTTCAGTAAATCTCACAATGACACGACCGCAACATTTCCCCTGAAATCAAATGAAAATGAAAACC
>JAZGTK010018687.1:0-11731 GCA_036877625.1 Ambastaia sidthimunki | reverse complement strand
TGATTAACTGTGCATGTAGACATAAACCTATCGTCTTAATCTGGTCTCAGTGTGATCACCTACTCATTTCATAGACCAACAAAACTAACAGAAAGTATCTCTTGCAGTCATAAACGTCTCTGTGTATTAAGCATATTTGCATCAACATGTCTCTTTCCTATTCCACACACACACACACACACACATACACACACACACACACTTCAGGTCACACTGCAGCATTTTTTAGAGGCGGCTCTATTCCAGACTCACTCAGTAAGGAAACGAAGCTGTTTAATGGAGATCGGGGGCTCAGATTAGCCTTTATCACTTTCAATAACTTCCTCTCTCAGGATAAAAAACACGCTGAAATAAAACTCAGATAAAAGCTGTTAAAATAAATCATGCCAGTTACAAACACAAACAAGACAAAGGGAAATAATACGCTTTAGAAACAAACGTTTTAGAAACTCTTTGCCAAGTTAAACAGATTACGCTAGCTGTAATGATTTTAGAGCTAATTTTGAGGTAAATCAGGCAAAATACAGATGGTGTGGGACTTGCTGTATGAAAATCAGTATGGTGAGGGTTGCTGAGGTGCACTGGAAGTCACATATCAATAAGATCATGGTCTGATACTAACTGAGGAGAGGAGAATAACACTCACCCTTTATGTCTGTATGTTCCTGTAATATTCTTAAAACATGCTCTCTTTTGAGTAAACACATTAATGTCCAGCTATCCCAAAGGGAATTTCTCAAAGGTTGCTCTTTCATGCCTCAGAAAACAATCAATTATTAAGGTCTCAGGTATTTCTTCTAAAAATTCCTTTAAAGACACAAAAACAGGAATGAGACAATTGCTACAGTAAGAGATATAACAGTATTGTAAGGCGCTTACAATAGGGTTGCACAGAAGCATAAACATCACACTGTTGTTTAAACACTAACGTGATTTCGCTTTTAATATATTGATGTCAGCACATATAATGATAAAGCTCTAATTTTGTTTTGAAAACGTTTTTGAATATTTTTCAGTGTTCAACATAGGTACACATTTCATTTGTGCTCCATTTAATCCTGTGTTCTAGGTGAAAGAAATAAGATACCTATGAAATCTTCTTAGTGAGTTTCCTTTCCAACTGGACACACACACACACACACACACACACACCCTGAGGCCGCCAGAAGACTGTTTGTCCCAGTAATACATCATCTCAGTTTGAAAGAAGCCCATGCAGGCAGCTAATGAGGCAAAATGAGACTGATTAGCCAACAAGTCCTAAAGTCACTAACAGGGCAGGCAAACACTGACACATAAATACAGAACAAACATTGCAAATGACAAAAATAAAGACTTTACACCCCATCTCATTTTCCCTAGAGGAAACAAAAATCACAAATGAGATCTGTTTAATATCCCAGACAGAAATGAGGTTAAACAGGGAGCAAGTGGAGACTTTTGCTTAAATCTAAGATTTTTCTCCTGGAAAAGACTAACAATTTCAATCTCTGTAGAGTTTCAGACATTTTTAACAATGCCTCAAAGTTTTGCTCAGATTTGTCAAGATACCAAAATCTGCTTTCAGTTAAATTAATTTAAAGATTAAATTACCTGAGCTCTGCTCTTACTATATATCTTACTGTATGTAATACTCTACTTTGTGTCTTTTAATTTCTTCTAGGCATTTATGGAGAAACACACAAATAAATACCTCATTTAATACCTCATTTAAACATTACTGAGAACTCCATGATCCACAGAAGAGAAACATCTGAGCAATAAGACTTTCCTCTGGGTCCCTCTTATTCTCCCAGACACACAAGAACATCTTTGTTAATGTTTCCTGAAGTATTTCAAGGTGTCCTTTCACCTGAATATGTTCTCTGTTCTTCATCACATCATCACTAACTTGCTGTATGACACGCCCTCGCGTCCACTGACAGTCACGTTTCGCTCATGAATGCCGCGGAAGTGAGAAATAATACAGGCTGACCCTTCCGTGCACTGGCATAGTGGTACACCGGGGGTGACATTATATGATCTCCCCGTGGACTGCACATCACTCAGGTTTCATCGGCTGGCTGACATGTGGCTCTGGCATTGACCTGGGGCAGGTAATGCTTTGCTAATTGCCTGGGGAATGACTAAATGCCATGCTGATTACTGACGGCCCGCATTGCCTGCGTCTTCTCAAAGCAGTCTGTGATAGCTTGTGGCTGGGACATGATTAAGTGCATGGCTGGGGGCTTCTGTCGATGCGTGCCTCGCAGGGCAAACATATGCACACATGCTTTGGGTCATCGTAGGGACAGCGAGGCATTTCTGCTGGTCATCTTCAGCTCAGATCTTGGGCCATTGACAGACCTGTCAGCAAGAGAGAGGGTCACATAGAGTGTGTGTGTATGCCAATTAAAAAAAAGCTTAAAAAATTATCTTCTAAACCAAGCAATAATGTAATACAATTTATAAACGTTCCTAGAACACGGAAAATAAAGTTTTGTTACTTAATGAAAACATTCTTACAACCTAAAGCACGTTTTACTACACAAAATACATATATTGCTGCAAAGGGACAATCTTTAAGTAAAACCATTTAATAACGTACTTTGTTAGTGTACCAAATAAATTAGGTAAGCCTCCCTTAAGTTAGTTACTCCAAAATCACACACACACACACACACACTCCATCATCTCCTCTTTCTTGTGTTCCAGTATTAAACGTACCCTCATATGAGTCATGTTGCCTTTGAACTTCTGTGAAATTCACTCAAGCTTCATTTTACTGCATTCTGTCTGTAGTGTGCAAGTTCAACGACAGAGCCAAGACGATCATCTATCTTCGAGGAGTAGAATCATGAATGAAGCGTCACTTTACAGTTCCTGTAATTAGAGCATGGAAACTGATTTCATTTCAGCTCTTAAAATCAGGATGCTTGTCAAGTGCACTCACAGGACCATCCAATAAGTTTTCCCATAATGCATAGAGAGTAGTGAGACGTATGTTTGCAGTCTCTTGTGAGAAACTGACAGACATGTCTCCAACAGATGGACACTTCTGGGCAATGCAGAAGTCACAGAAAGAGAGCAGACAGGAAATTGGACCTGACACCAGCAAGAAGCGGTTTTAGTGGCCAGGTGGGATGCTGATATTCCTGTGTGTTAGTGGAAAATCTCTGCTTTTCCAACATGTTTTGCTAATAAAGACAGTGAGAAAAGTTGGTGTTGCTTTAAAGAGTTCTAATGCACAGAAACATGACACCAATAAAAATGGACAAAATTTTATTTGTGATAAAATTTACAGTATCTATACACACTAGACACCAGCTACACTAAATTATCAAATTAATTTGATTTCACTTGCAAAATGACAGTGTAGACTTGCAGTGCTAAGAATATGATTTGAAAACCAAATTGGTTGCATTCACACTGCACATAAATCCACAGTGTTAAACTGCACAGATAGCTGGAAATATTTTATGTCCTCTCATTTCTAACCTCTTTACTTTGTATTTTCTGTGGCAGGTTATTCTGTATGTAGAAGCTCAGTGTTCAGAGGCTGAATCGGTTATAAACAGACTCAAAGGATTTTGAGTGACAGAGATAAGCACAGATTGCTCCTCCTGTGTGTGTCTGAGTTGACGGGGGAGGGCATCTCATTCTCCACCCCCTCACATGTTTCTGACAGAGGCCTATTACCACTGATAACACAGTGCATTTGGGTATTTCTTGAGACAGCTCTACCAGTCTCAACCCTGGCTAACTGACTTTGACATATACAGTACCCAAGAGATAGTGTATAATCACCTGGTAATTGTTAAAAAATAAACCTTAACAAAATGACCAGAGCCATGACACTTATTACATGGCTATTTGCTAATAAACTAACTAACCGACTGACTACATAAATAAATAACAGCACAGCAATGTAGAAAACTGGTTGTTTGGGAATTTGGTCAGTTATACCGTTTAGTGGTGAATATGTATAATATTTTACCATAGACTGCTGTGATTGGCCAATTAATGCCATTTAGAACGTGTACACAAAACACACCTGAGAGACTTTCAAAGCTTACATACATTAACCTAAACATGTATTAGTTTAAATTCGGTTATAAACCCCTCTGAGACAGGAAATAGAAAGCTATATACTAGTAAAAAGAACAATAAACTTCATAACACACACACTCTGCTTGTCTCTGAGCTTTTCTCAATTGGAGCAATAAATGAGCTCTCATGCCTAGTTGAATGTCATAGCGGGGAGTCTTGCAGAGCACAGCACACAGACAGATCTCATACTGGGCGTTATTACAGAGTATAGACCCACAGTGGCACTCACACACCCCTATAACACACAAACACACACCTCCAGACTGATCGATACCAGCCCTGATGTGATCTGTCAGGCCCCGATGGAAGTCAGACACTCGTTTCCTCATGTCAACACTCACTAATGAGCTCCAGGTTCACGTGCCAAACCTGAATATCGTCACAAAGATAACTAGCATGTTAGTATGCAACTGTGTGTATGTGTTGGGTGGGGGAAGAGAAAAGATCTAAGCCAGTGGTTTTCAACTCCAGTCTTCGAGGCTTACAGTGATTTCATTATAATGCATCATTATAAGCATAACAATCTGTGAAAATTGAAATTGCATACATTTTTCAATTTTTGCATTTTGCTAGACTAGATGATCCAGCCACAACCCGACGTTTCTGCAAAGGATGTTAAACATTGTCATTTTTTTAAAATAGTAACTGAAACTGCTGAATCTTTAAAACTTCTTGTTTAAAATTGTTCAAAATTCTTAAAACGTTGTCAATTTGTTTCATACTATAGATACACATATATATGCACATACACACAGCTCAACCTTAACCTCCAATATTACACACGTATCTGATCACCTCTAAATCTAAACACCTGCATTCACATATAATGAAAATCTGATAACAAAAATATATGAGGTCATCACCCTGTCCTATTATCTGTATTAAAAAAAATTAAACACTTTTATCTTTTAATTAAAGGTTTAGCTATTGCCTAGCTTGGCTGCTTTGAGACAAAAATAGATTTTTTTCTGATATATGTGTGCTTTCGTTTTAATTTTTGTCCACGTTTCAGAGCTTTAAACATTGCTGCAAGGAAAATCTTGTAAACACTTGTGTAAACGCTAGTGCCTGTATCTCAGATTCAACAGACAGCCAAAATGAGACATTCAGTCTGGAATGATCTCACTGATGAGGGCCTGTAAAATAAATATTGGTGCCGAGATTGAAGCGTCTACCTAATGGAGACGGTTTTATGACCTCTCTTAAAGGGCCGGGGCATGATGTGGACCTTCCTCTCTCTCTCTCTCTCTCTCTCTGTCTCTCTCTCTCTCTCTCAGATCAAAGCGATAGCCTGGTTGGTCTCAGGGGTCTCATTGCTCTTCCAGAGTAGAAGCAACTCGCGGTGGCTCTGATTGCGGTCAGTGGCGCTGGAGGGGAGAGCAGATAAAGGGGATCTATCTTTCTATCCCCCCAGGATCAGCTTCATCACCTGGGTATCAATTTGTCCCATCAGCCCCTCTGTCATGGTGGCTCATTTGAATGCACTTGATGTGGGAAAGCTGGAAGGCAGCTTGCAGATGTTTAGTGGAGACAAAAAAATGGGTATTAATGTAAATTGATCATAAAAAGGTTGCATTTCATAAATAGCTATGTCCCATAGACATGCTAACATTAAGTACAACAACACTTGTGTTCATTGATATTGCTTTTATACACATTTCTACATTTATACACAAACAAACTGTTCATATGGACTAATAAGCCATAGTGCATATTTGGGATTTGAGTCTTTTTAAAATGTAATGGGACATCAAAGTGTACCATAATTGTGTAAAATGATGTAAACAAAGTTAAATATTTAATATTTAATCTGATTTAGATTCTTACCTGATCTCTTTTTGACTGTTTTCTTCAAAGCACAATTTCTACTGCATACACTTCTCCCAAAACACTGTCCTCTAATCTCTCAATGAAATTATGCATTAGCCTATAATTAATAAGTTTCTATATGTGCTGTAAACAGCTATCTTCATAAATTCCTGGTTTCCACCTTTGCTCTTGGATGCTCCACAGATTTCAAAATAAAGGCTAATAGGACCAGACAGAATATAAACTGTTAATTTTTACCAAATGCCACAGAAATTTTGTCAATGAGTCACTGGGAAACAAGCATCACATTTAATACGTATAATTTGTGGTATAAAGTACATGGAAAGAAAGATCAAATCATATCTGTTAAGGAAACAGGGCATGCAGATGCTGAAGGCCAAATGGTAGCTGACAGATTTCATTAGAGGCAGACAGACAAGGAAAGATTCCACTGAAGATACTCAAATGCAAATACCAGACTATCTGCACACTGTAAACAACGACAAAACCATAAAGAGGCACACAAAGGGTTTAAAGGGGCCTAATAACAACCATAAAACTGCCATTTCCATGTAGTCTGAGCTGTTGTAAGCAAGTTATCTGGATGTTGGGCTGTCTGAGGAGTGATGAGAGCTCCAGGCTCTATTGTTATGTTGCCTAAAGGAGGCTGGTAGGAAAAATCCAACACGTCTGATTAGCAACAGAGACAGACAGTCTATTCAAACCTCCACCGTGCCTCACCCATTCTGTCAATCACATATGGAGCGCTCATGAAGTAAAATTTCACGTCTTTGCTCGAGACATAAACAGACATGTTAGACACACTACTTTCCTAAAACCTCATACTGTATAAAAATCACTTTAATGCTTCTCTAAATGCATCTCTAACTTTCCAAAACAGACCTATATGCACATTCTAGCACTTAATGCTTAAGAAGTACAGCTAATCTTATGTCCGTTGCTGTGACAAACTGGGCCAAAGTGAGTGGAAGAGGCTGTCACCCACAGCGACAGATTGACAAGTGAGCTTTGTGTAACCAGACAGGATAGTACAGTGATCCTGACAAACAGCCAATAATACTCTTAAGCAGTGGTTCGCCGCGTCCCAAAATGGGTGAAAGAGTCGCAGACAACGGATAAAACTATGCTAACCGCGAATAAAACGCAACAAACCATAGAAACGTATACCTAGCTAAAACACTTGATACATAAATGAAAGTATTTAAAAGATTTTTGACAGTTAATGTAATTCTATTGCAGAAAGTTACTAACTGAAAACATATGAAGATACAAAAAATGGCAATTCAGGATATGAAATACATGTTTTAATGTCCTGTCTAACTCCATATATGATTTATGACAGTCTATGCCGAATCTTCAGTGATTGTTATGGTGCTTACCCCAGTAATCTCCTTCTATTTTCTATCATGCTCACATGGTATATGCGCAAATTGCCACGTTTGGCCTGAATCTACCATTCCATTACCCTTCAGCCCCTCTGGGAATGTCTATGCTCCTTATGACCCCTGACCTTTCTCGATCAGGACATGGGGGCAAGACATACGAGTCTCTTTATGGTCACCCTGACTCTAAGGTCCACAGGGATGTCACTCAGATGGTCTCCTAGTGATGATTTTCATGTTTTTTTTTCTCTGGAGAGCTGCTTGAATTCATTGTAAACGCACGATATATTCATTTTTTAATGACCTAACTACCCAGAGGTTGCTCAGAGACATAAAAAAATTCTCAGTTTAAGCATAAAATGTAATTGTTTGTACAAGAGATTGTTTATTTACACAACAGCCAAAATAATTGCGTGTGTGCCTTTTGTAAACAATTACATTTCTGTCCGTTGAAACTCTGAAAAATGGAAATTCAGATCAGTCGAAAGGCATCACTAATATGCCTTATATTAACTAAATGATGCTAAAATACACTTTCAGCATGATTATTTATTGTCAGGCTGGCAGTGGATTGAGCTTCAGTTTCTGCGTCTCTACATTTGTAAATGGGTCTGGATGCCGCTAGTGGTCAGAGGGCTCAAGCCAAAGCGCTGGTGATTTAAAGACGGCTCATCGTCTTTGTTTGGGTAAACGCTTGAGCAGATCATCTGGTTAGGTTCACATTATCCTCACAGTGAAATCTTCTCCTGGCAAACAGAGCTAAAACCCATTTCCTGAAAATCAATACCAGCGTAACAGGGCTAACAGAGAAAAAAAGACAGAGAAATATTAAGACATGGCTCAGTAACTTGGGGATTAGCTGTCCTGTGAAATACATTGCTTGAGGGTAATTGAATAAAGATACAAGAAACAAGGAAAGAACTAATAAATAATATACAACATTCAGTCCCCATGCCCCAAACTCTTTGGACAAGTGATATTAAGAACAACCAAAAACTATCTGCCCAACATTCTGTAAAAGAAAACAATTTGAAGTCAAAAGCAAACAAATACAAGCATGTACCACTACTACAGGTAAACAACAGACCAAAAGTGATGGAACAGTTGCAGCCCTGCAGAGCTCTGCATCCATAAAGAGTTCACAGAGCAGAAACACATCACTAGCTGACCGAGAACAAAAGCTAGGAAAACTATTTCACTCCACTCTTCTATAACTACAGCTATATATTTATAATGACACCAGCACATTCTCAGATTGATCTGCAGTGAGTCTGGGATCTCTCAGCCGACTAGATAGATCCTTACTCTGGAGATTCATTTTGCCTCTTAATGAAAGCTCTCCTACTCTAACATCTAACAGATGAAAATCTACCTTTTCCATATTTTCGTCTGATTGCAGTAATAGTCTTATTTATGAGTGTCCAGCACAGATCTTAAGCCAGGCGGGGCTGGAACCTCAGCGGAAATTAATCTAGCAATCTTCAAATCCTTTCCTCATTTTTCATAAACTACCACAATTTCACTTAAATCAATGACTTAGATTGGATAGTGCCAAGTCATTAAGAAAGGCATGATTACGCTGAAAACTCTGGGCCAAAAACTTTCCCAGCTGGCAAAGAAACTCCCGGAATGAGAGCTTGTGAGTTTACAGAGGAAACATCTATTGTTAACATGACGTGTTATAATAGCAACAAGTGTATTGTGAGTTTAAGAAGACCTCTGGTGACTTAGCTTAGCCGCTGCTGAGTTAATGTAATTATAACTGCCCTGTCATGCTACTGATATTTCTAACACATGCATTTAAGAGGGAATTGAGCACAATGGATCAAAGTCTTCATCAATGGACGCCCATGACCGGATACAGAAGGCCCCTCAAAGCTTACCGGTATCCAGGCCTCTCGCCCACCTTCCCTTCCTGAATCTCTGATTAAAACAGAGGTGGGGCCCCTGAAAAGCACATGTGGGTGATTGCAGGGAAGCGCTCAGGGAAGCACTTTAAGTGTCTTAGTTTACTTCTGGTAGCACAAACACACTGATTAATTATAGAAGGTTAAATAAATCTAGGCCACTGTTGGAGGAGCTCGTAGTCAATAATCTTAAATTACCTAATTTTTCCAACATCTAAAAGGTGGGGGAAAACGGTTAGTTTTTAAAAGTAAAAATTAAAAGTATTTAACATGAGATGCCATTAAGCACTGACTGTTACTGTACATACTGTAGAGTAATTTTCAATGACTGCTCATCAAAAGTTAATAGAGGACAAGCACATAATTTCTGTAATGAAGACAGCATAAATTAAATTAATAAATCACTCTAACACTTTGTATCACTGCATAAACAAACATCAGACTGAATATAGCCATCCATTTTGCATACTGTAAATCACAGAATCTCATTGCAAGTGAATAGTAACATTAATCTGATTAATATCCTGAGTTATTATACATGAAAACTAAAATAATAGTAATAATCAAGCAATAGTGCAATTGAAACAAAACTTTATCACTCACAATAAACTGAAAATGAGTGTGAACAACACGCATGTATCAAATGAAACCTACAACAGTGCTTCTGCAGTCACACAGTTTAAATGTGATTGCTGATGTGTTAAAATAGTGGGTTATTGCTTTCTCATGACCCATTCACATTTTACATAACACCTCTCTGGTGCAGTAATGCCCACTGCTGTCTTTTATCAGGAAAAGCTGTCCTTCATCACGAAAAAATTCTTCAATCAGCATTCCAAATAAGATTAACATTACCACCTATACCTGAGAAAACAAAGAGGAATATTAAACCCCTGATGGATTGTGTGAACGGGTAAGAGGCTTTAGAAATCCAGTCCAAAAGATGAGTCACCCGACAACTTCATCCAGTTTATGTCCAAATGCAATCAAGAACATTGAAACCTAAAGATCCGGTAGGCACTTGGGAACAAGCGCTTCCACGAAGCCCTGCAGAGAAGTTTAGTGGCCAAATTAATCTCATCATCCCCTAGACATCTCTTATCCTCCACTGTCATAAACTTGGCCATAGTAAAGATTTACAATCACATCTCCCTCTTTCTTCCGAGCAGCTTCTGAGTCTAATTGCTTTTATGTTTAAGGCCTTTATCGTCTTTTAGACACAGATTTTCTTAGTTCAGAGGACCAAACGCCAGAAGATACTAAGTATAGTGCTCTTCAAACTGTGCTTTTGAAGGGGATGATGTGTCTCCCCGCGTGGAGGATTTACTTCAAGCTGTACAATAATGAAATAATTTTCTTTCAAAAGACTTGCATCTTTGAGAGATCAGCTGACAAATTTAGCCTATGATTTTTTTAAGCCTTGTTTTAGCCACAAATCAACCTCTGTAAATGACCAATGACATGTCAAAATATTATGGATTATTAGCCTAAAATGCAGTATGTAAACATGGGGGTGTCCAGAACAAAGACCGGGAATAGCAATAGATGTTCAGCATCCATCAGCTGTAAAATAACATTGCTGAACTGACCACCCAAACACATAACAGCTATACATTTACCTTCATTCTGAGTTAATATATATGAACATGTGCATGACTTGTTGAGTTACTGGAACTGTGGTTTTCTTAGTCATTTTCTTCGCCCAGCTCTCTTTTGAAGCCCACCAGCACACGTCCTTGAGCTGTCGCAGTACTCCATTTGGGCGGACGTTTCCCAAGCACTCTTAGCGGCATTTTTTCCGTGTGATTCCTATGTTCCAGGGATGAGACAATATCAGTGACCTTAAACTCTTTATGATATGATCTTTACTGTGAATGGGCACATTCAGCTTCAGGGACTATTTTACAACCACCACCCAAAGAGCGAGCGCCAATTATTCCCACTAGTGTATTTTTAAAGAGCGTCCCTAAAAAATAATGAGAATTGTTGTGAAATAGTTTCTGAAAGTCTTAAAGACTGAAGTTTGCTAGCTGATTTACTGAGCACCACTTCAATGGTGTGGTAGCCTTGTCAATTATTAGTAATAGTGACAGCACACCCAAAAATAAAAATGCTGTCATCATTTCCTCACCCTCATGTCATTCCAAATCCATTACTTTCTTCCTGGCTGGCATTTTCCATGTAATGAAAGAGGATCCCCAAATTCCTAAAAAAGCTCCATAAAAGTATCATAAAACGAATCCCTATAACTATATTGTAAACCCTCTAAATGGCATTTGATAGCTTTGTAACAGCAAAAGAATGAATTTAAATCATTTCATAAAAACACCCTCCACTTTAGCTCCCATTTAAATCCCATTACATTAATAGACTTAAAAAAAAAAAGAGTCTTAGAAGATGTGTGGTCCAAGGTTTGACTGATCAGTGATGAAGATACATGAGAAAAAAATGTTTCATGCCATTAATGGTAAGCGTGACCTGATATATCTTAAGGCATCACATTTAAACATACACAAGCAAAGT
>JAZGTK010018686.1:0-11732 GCA_036877625.1 Ambastaia sidthimunki | reverse complement strand
AGGTTTGATTTAGTGAAGGGTTTATCAATAAAGATGGTGACTGTATAATCCAGTAAAATGTTCTGCCTGCAGATAAATCAGTAGCAAGTTGGAACAATCACAGAAAGAACTTTCAAAAGCTTCACAATAAACAAAAACACTGATTTTACTGCCAGTTTCTTCTGCAGAGTCTTTCACTGAGGCTCACTGTTATCTTGAAAAGAAAGAAGAAAATTAATCTCACTATAAACTGCCTAGAGAATGAATCTGTGGTATATTATGTTGTTTATCAAGACTGCTTATGACAAGTGAGCACACTGGCTAACCAACAAGAGAGAATGAGAGATAATAGTACAAATAACAACAGCATCTTTTCAGATTAAAAACACTGCAATGCATCATCTAACCACCCTTAAGATATATATACAGCAATAGTAACACCTTATCTGTGTCACAATGCTACACACACACACACACACACACACACACAGCTTCTCATATAGCTCAGCAGTAGCACATCAGCTACACTGTGACCTTTCAATTATTGATCCTCCTCAGCACCGGTAGCTTCTCTCGGCATATTGAATTCTGGGCTTCTGTACACCTGCAGTGTCAGCAGAATAAACCAGAGTGATTCATATGAGGCTGTCAGCACAGTGCCAGGTGAGAAAACACTTCCCTGCCTGAAACAAAGAAAAACATTCGCTCACACCGAAGAGCTCAGGCCATTAGCACTTATATGTCAAAGTTATTCTATATAAATCACATCCAAAATGCTTTAGTTACTGCCTGCTTTTCATCTGTTGTACCTATTTTTATTACTTATATGTTAAAATTACGACTATCAGAATCTTGTTTGTTGGTTAAATGTTCATGGCATTTCTTAAAAATGTTCACAAAAAAGACTGTTTCTTCTGAGCACGTACACTGTGGGATGTTGTTGGTGGATAAGTTAAATAAACTAGCCAGAAGTTGAAAAAACAAAACTTTAGAAGTTTATTTTTTAAAACTTCACATGGCCTAAAAAGTCCAAGAAACACCCACCTAAAGAAATTTAGTTTGATTTGTCAAACTTTGTTTCTAATTACGATATAAACACACAAAACAATGTTGTATTCTTCATGTAGTGTCCCAAGTAACAATCTACATATCAGAATGACATCAGATGTATTTTTTTCAGTGACAATACTGAGTCTTACAGCCACAGGAAACCATTAGAGCATCTAACAGTTCACCATAACTAGTCTGTTTCATTAAAATGTCATTATTTCTTTCCCATCAGACCGACGCTGCCTCACTGCTGGGAAGAGTGAACAAACCTTTCCAGAATGACCCTGTCTCAGAATATCTCCTGTAACACTCTTCCACAAGCACAGAGGTATTTTGGGAATCTGTCGTAGGATAAGATACTGTGAGAACAGCTGCTATCTAATTTTAAGTTTAGTATTTGTGGATCTGGGTACTATGAAAACTATCCACAAGTCAATGGAGGCGGACGGTACGTATATAGTGTAGCATAGCTAAGCATAACATGCCAGGTTCAAAATTATCCCCAAGTTATGCAGCAGCATCCCTTCAAGGGTTTAACCACAGGTGTCAGACTTCTGGAAAAACCGGAAAACTATGTTAATGGACTCTGTTGAAAAACACTGGTGGCGTCATTTTAATTTCCAAATTAAGATGACAAAAAAATTGTTTTGGCAGAGGCTTAATGATTAAACATGTTCTTGTAGATAAACTGTTTACTTAGACTGAGCAGTGGAAGTTACGGGTTCGATTCCCAGGGACTGTATGTACAAGTATATATGTACTGTGTTCCTGTTGCTCAGTTGGTAAGGATTTTGTTAGTTAGTAGTGCAAAGGTTGTGGGTTCGATTCCCAGGTAACACATGTATGTATACACCTTTGGCCACAAGTGTTTGCATGAATATTTATATCTGAGCTGATATATCACAAATCACAAATATGGCTCATACATGAGTATATATATATATAAAACGATGAGTATATATTGTTGATGTTGCTCTTCACAAAGAGAACAAGAACATACTGTCTTTATTTATAGAGTCAGGAAGGACAGTTGTGGTACAAAAGTACAGAAATAACCCCTGGTGAGACACAGCAGTCATTTACATCTGCAGCTTTATGCCAGCAGTGCACTGGGACATATTAAATCTCTCCAGTTTAGTGCACCATCTAGAAACCTAAAGCGATGAATCGCGTTGTCTAATTCCCTTCCAGGGTTCGACAGACAGCCTGAACTTTGTCTCATAATACTAAGCTATAAGAAAACACTACTAATGGTCACCTGGCAAAGAATCTCCTTTATTTACTCACAGGAAAAGACTCACATGGCTGGATGTATTATTCATACACCACTTTCATCCCAGACGTGTTATTTATAGCCGCTGTGATGCGCGGGCCATAACATGATTCAAATTACACGCAACGAGGAATCAAAGAGGCTGTTCTCATCCGATGCCAAAAACATCTATGACACGGGATTGCGAGAGTGGAGGAAGCTGTCAGATTTAATTCAGCTGCTCTGCGGCTGTGCTCAGCTGGAGACCATCAGCCAGGAGTCAAAAGAACAGCAGGTTCACCCGCGTTTGTCTGTCGAGTGATGGATGCTGTGGCAGGCTGTGCTGAGTCACCGCATGCCCGTCCTGCCCTCGCCAGCATCGCATTTGAGACCTAATTAACTGTCTCCTACAACAACCGCAGCTGATCTAAGGTCAGCTCAACCTGTTAGACAAGCATGATGTGTATTAGGTTGAAAATACAGCATGTGCTGATCCCAGTTCAGCTAATATAAGCAGTTTTTAATCAGTGTATCAGGATGACACGCTCTGGAGTCTTTTTAATGTACTAATAAGACATTTAACACAGGCTTTTTTGACAACAAAAAGCACTTTGTCTTCACATATGAGACCGTCACGAGATCACTAGCATGCAGAAAGGTTATCTAAACACACTTTCTGTGCAAATACAGAAATTTGGTAATACTGTACAATACTGCCAACACATCTAATACAAACAAACAAACAAAACTAACGCTATAAATGGATGCAATATTAGATGCTTTCTGGTCTGCCTTTATGTCTCTCTGGTCAATTTTTTGATATTGTAAACGACTTATTCAGCATTCCCCCCAAAGCAATTATGATTGGTTGCAAGACATTGAATCCAAAAATTAAACTAAATATTGTCCGGTAACACATATTTGATTTTACAATATAGCCAGTTAGCAATATAATCAATAGCAACAGCTGTACAGTAACACCTATTGGCTCGTCCTAATCAACAACCATTACTGATCAACCAAAACTGCCTCTGTGGAATTCCTGGGGCAGAAATGTAGGTTAATAAAACATGCACCTTCGGTTGCAGTCTGACCGCTCCATAATTAGCATGCCATGCGCTGTTCCCATGGTAACCACAGAGACCAGCGAAATGAGTTGTACCTGCCCTGACCAACAGCAGTCTGTTATTCTGTATAAGCAATGCAACTGATATAAATGGTTTCAAAGGAAGGAAAAGTTTTATTTTATATCACCTATGTGGGCAATAAAACTGTATCCCATCCGTTGTTTTTCCCGGTTTTCCAAAGGTATCCTCATTTTCCCACGCATGTGTCAAAACTCCAGCGGAGGTGGAAGACATCCTGATGGCCAAAGCAGGTGTGTGAGAAGGTGGACAGGTCTCATTTTAAATATACCAGAAAATGATGGACCTGCGAGGCTGAACATTTCATTGCTTTTAATATAGTAAACCTATAAATAGGATTTTGTTCAAATAAACCTGAAACAGCATTTCAGGTTTGCCTTGTGTGTGACAGCTGTAAAATTGCCTACACTCCAAAATAATAGGTACACTCTCTTAATATATATATACTGTCTTAAATGTAGTGTGAAAACGTCAATTAAAGCTGCAGTCTGTAACATTTGCCTCACTGTCGCCATCTCTGTTTAAAATATAAAATTGCAGGTTACTTTACATACTTTCCAAGTTCAAGTCAAATGAATCCATACTGACATTTCCTGCAAAATCTGAGCCATCATCTTAAATTATAAACTATTAAAAATTTACTTTTGCAAATTTGTTGATTTATGTTCAGTTTCAACCCCAAAAAGTTACAGATTGTAGCTTTAAATTAAACAAACAAATGAAGTAAGTAACAACAAAGAAAACTTACAATCAGAAAGTAAATTAAACACACAGTGCTTATGTGAAACTGTTAAGCTTTTCTTTTAATTCTTGAAGGAACAAACTTGGGCAGCAGATGGTCAGGCTAATGTCCTCTTTGTGATCCCGGACGAACGGATGTGGACATCTTTGGATAAGTGAGATGAGGAGCATCAGGATTAATCATCATGCTTTGAATTGTGGGTACTCAGTTTCAGGACAGAAGCCTCAGCAGAGGGCCAGATTGAAAGAACAGTGGCTCTCCACCCACATGTGAGTCAGTAATATCAAACAACTCAGTGAAGTATACAGCCAAAAACCATGAAGAGGCGGACAGGGTTTAAGAGCAGCAGTGTTTAAAACATCACAGAAAGCCTGGGATTTACTTTCATTTATTATCATATTACAAAATTCCAGCCAAAGATCAGCCTTTGTATTTATGTATTGACATTTAGCCATGAAAATAATTTGCATGTTTTTTCTATATATGGATATTTCAAGCATTTGTCTCAGCTAATTGCACACATGCATTATAATGCATAAAACTGTAACACAGAAAATGACTCCAATATGACTTCAAAGAACACTTTTATTCTGTATATCGTTTAATTCATTATAAAACATTTACATTCTCCAAATAAGGAATACTTTAATTTTATATGTATTAGCTAAAAATATATGTTCAATGTTTAGAAATACACAAGTAACGCTAACACGCATTAAAATAGACTTGATTCTATAATTAATGTTTATATGCATACTGAGGTCTAAAGCAGTCTGAGCATGTTTTGCATCAGTCTGAAAGCATCTTTGAATTGAGCTGAGATATCATTGCCTGAGGGAGAAAGTTCAGTCAACAAGTTGAATCTTGATCTTCACACAAGCTTGTTATACGTCTGCTCTTCGAGTGGGCAGATATTCATCTTACTCTAATAAGACCCCATTACGCAGTGACCTACAAGTTTTCATTCTTAAGCATAATTTTAAGAAGATATTTAAGAAGACGTAAGGTGCGATTCTTTTTTTCTGTACAATTTGTCATTAACAACATGGTCGTTGGTGGTGTGTACTTCTAATCCTGTGAAAAAATAAAATGCAAGCACTCAATGTTGGACAAAATTGCTCGGCGTCATCTTGTTTTGGGACACAGTGTTACATAACATGCAGTGATGAGGACAGTTGCAGTCTGGCACAGGTTCAGAAAAAGAGATGGTTATAGATTCTGTCGGGCTGCTACAACTGTGCAGACACATCATGACCCTTATTTTGCACTCATATCTCTTCAGACGGTATCAGAACAGCTTTTCAAGTCAGCCAAAAGGCCGGGCACCCGTCCGAGAATACAGCATGCTTCGAACCTTCAGCCAACTTTCTCTAAACAGACATAAATATTTAAGTTACGTCTTAGGGCAGGAAGCTTCATCAGTCACAGATCTGAGACACATGCAAGTATTGATACTTTTCGGGCAGATAAAGACCAGGGGTACATGTCTGATAGATCTACCCCGCTAACAGGGAACGTTGGCTAGCGTTCTGTAAAAGTTCTCTCAAAGTTATCGAAAAGTTCTTGCTATCACATTAGTGGAAAGTTTTTTAACATTATATCAACATTACATATTTTAACATTATATACATGTAAAAAATGTTAGTGAAACTTACAGAAATGTTAGTGAAAAAAAATACAGAATAAAAAAATAACGTTCTCATAACCAAGCAATAACATGAATACATCTAGAAACCCGGATGTTTAAAACGTTTCTAGAACATCAAAACTAACATTTTTAACAATTTTGTTACCTAATGGAAACGTTAGGGAAATGTTCTTACAACCTATAACTGTTATCTGGGTAGGATGGGTGCGCTCATGTCTCGGTGTCATGCTCTTGAAATGGTGATCAGTTTGAGGACGATTCACACCCATTTAAATTCCAAAGCAGCTGGTGCTTCGAGGCCACAGCCAGCCCCCTAAATCACCAGATCTGACCATCTGTGAAAGATGGCGGGAGAAACAGTGAACAGATGTTGGTTATTATATTGGGAATTCATGTAATCAGAATGAAACCGACTGCATTCTGCAGTTACCAGCAGCCTGTACTGTACTTTACTGTACTCTACTGTAAATTACCGCTGTTTAGGATGGGTTGGGTTCTAAACACACTCAAGAACAAAGTCTCAGCTTACTGTAATTATTGTGAATAAAAGTGTGACCTATTTTACTTTCGAAACAAGAATGTAATTATTTACAAATGAATTATATGTTCCACTGTATGTATATAGTGTATGTATACACTACAATAAAAGTATATTACAAATTCCATTGGCCATTTAAATACCAAATGGTTATTCCAGCAGGAAAAAAGGCCAGATTTAGGTCAGCAACTATTTTTACATTTCTAAAGACATTCAACAATACAATATAATCGCTATGACGGCACAACAATCTATAATGTTTTCACTTACATTTCAAATCATTTTTACTCATCGACCATCTTTTAAAATGTCCTTCCTTTATCATGTTTACACACATTCCTGTTTTTGAGTCGGTATCTTATCATGAATAGAATAGAATGCACTGCAGAGCCTTCCAGAAAGAGGCAAAATATGCCCTTATTATGAGCAGCTTGGCACAACGCAATCTCTCTCTGGCTCGCTGTTTTTATCACACCGACAGAAGGTTTGGAACACTGTAGTCTTTAATACGTCATGATTTCATAAATTTCACCAAACACAGAAACATCCCAAACAAAAGGCCGTTTTAAACTCTTTTAATGATTCGGCTGGTAAAGATTTGGGACGCATTTAAGTCGAGGGACGAATTCGACAGCATTAAACAACTACTTAATTGTATTTTAAAACAATAAAAAAGTAATTCACATTAAATTTAACAGCTTGAGGGAACAGGGACAACATGCAGTGAAATCAGACCAAACATGAACTCAGACATAGTGACATTCATGTGTATGGACGGCCAAAAGGGCCATAAATCAAAACTGATGACAGCGGTTAAGACACGTTTGTATGTTGCTGAATGGTAGGAAACGTAACAATGGCTTTAAAAGTTAAAAGCGTTCAGCTGCATTTTGCTGTTATGGTTGAGAAAATGAGGCGGTTTGGCCATGTAGACTGAAGACATTGAATCAGATACTTATTGCTGAGAGAAAATTAGCAGGAACTATAAAAGCCATTCTTTGTCAAACGATCAAGAAAACGTACACAGAATAAAACGAGGTTTATATTGATGTTTAATGCTGCTAGGCTCTCACGAGCGTCACAGAGCTACCTGACATACACCATAGACCTCAAGACAGGCATGCGTCATTTCAAAACATCAAAATACCATAATAATGTTAAGCAAGTGAACAAAACATTAAATACTGAACATGAAGTAATGTCATCAAAAAGGTCAGAGGCCAAAAAAAGACAAAAATATTCAATTTAATTAAATTGTTAAAAGTAAAATGTTGATTTTTAATGGTTTTGTTATTGAGGGCAGTGTTTCAAGTTCTTTTAATTACCACAAGAATTCAGTGTTGAGTTCAATTAGAATAGCTAAAGTTGTCTTTCACCAGCACCAGTGAATCATATTGTTAAAAATACTGCGACACACAATTGTGTCAGAGCATGGCACAATATATAAAGACCCTAAGGGCGGAGACTTCTTCCACGTGACGTGTTTGAAAAACCCTGGTTTCAATGGTTTCTACATTTTTTTTAAAATCAAAACAAGCCGTTACAAATTTGGAGGTAAAAAAATGTACTGGAGGGGTGGGGTTTATGTATGTTTAAACTTTAAGACATTGGAAAAATAAATAAGGACCTAAGACATTCATTAGATACCTTTAAAAATGTTTTACATAAAAACACAATTGGCACAATTCATTCACTTTTCTACTTTTTTCTGATTCTGTACAAAAAAAAAGAAATTTCACAAGGATCCAAACATCCAAAAGAGAAATCATGACACATCAGTTGGTTTGTAGTATAACATTCTGTGAGTGTGTGCTTACGTACGGCCTTGATTCCTCCACGACAAAAACAATGTTATTCTGATCAAATTACGATGTAAACAACTATTAAACAACTGACAAACAAAAACCCTGAAAATAAAAACAGACAAAACCATCCTGCAAGAATCTTGGGGACAATTAAAACAAAAAACGACTAAATTAAACTCTACTAACGTATCCCATAAGAAGATTTCAATTCTTTCTTGGTTTGACCAGAAAAATGACGCTCTTGGTCCGTCCAGTCTCTCATGGGAACAAAAACGAAACGTCACTTTCTGAAGCACGAGGCAACAGAAAATAAAGCAAAACAAAAAAATCCTAAAAACACCAAAAGCGAATGGTTACCGGCGGGAGCTCTTTCTGACCCGTCTGCTGTAGTAAGTCATCAGATATTGAGACCGCGGGCCCTGATAGTGTAACAGTTAGTGAGGAAGAGGAGAAAATGAGAAAGAGAAGGGAAGTGTGGCAATAAGCGCACAACTAAGCCCCGCCCCTTTCCCATCTCAGGCCCCGCCCTCTCCATCGACAGTGTTGTGTGGTATTCATCTGTAGTGACCTGGCGAGAGGTCACTGTCTCCTGTCCTCTGCCTCTGATCTTGAGAAGGCCATCACCACATCCTCAGCACCTGAGAAAAGGACAAAGCTGTCAAAACAAGTGATGGGTAACTTAAAGGCAGGGAAGGTGACCTTTTCCAAAACATTTTTGTTATTCTGGTTGAAACTCTCTTCACATCCTGATAGAAATCACTAAGTATAGTGGTCTGAATATATTTAATCTTTTATATATATTCTGTGAAAGGCATAGGACCATAAAAATGTTTGTCCAATAATTGCATACGATCTGAATGCAATGATTGGATGTTCCACTTGCCTGTCAAACTATGTGTTTGCTTACCTCTGTGAACTATTGGAGGAGGAGTGGCTTTGGAGATCGCTCTGAAGGGAGGGTGGGTCTTATGCTTTGAAAGCTAGGTTGCTATTGCTAGCCTCTCTGAAATTGCCTACCCTACCTTTAATCTTCCGATAATTTTGTTATCTGGTTATTCAATGCATGCAAAAAACATCCTGTGAACATTACACAAACCGTTTACTGCAAAAATATTAAATCTGCTATGACAGTATGCTATTCTTAACTATTTAGAACAAACCTTACCACAAATCAGTGCTTTACACATTCATACACTAATGAACAAAATCTCTGATCTGCAAAATTAACCATAAACATGCAAATCATTTTAATCATAAACGGTGAATACAGACAGTTACTCTATTCCATTATATTTGAGACCCTCTTAATAACCGGTTTAAGCCAAAAACTGCTTTCCTAACATGCGGCCAAATATAGTAGTCAGGTGATCTCTAAAAAAATTACTCCTGCAGTACAACCTGCTGCATAGAATCTTCTGCACCTTACAGATAAGAGACGTGACTTAAAAGACCCCATAAATCAAATCTACTACCATCCGTCTCTAATACAAACACTGTGAGCGAAGGGACTCATCTAAAAATGCCAAAAAAAGAAAAAACAAACGCTCTGTAGAGAGGAAAATGTCACTGCTGGATTGCAGGAAGACAGCGGGGTGGTTAAAGCAGGCATGAGATGTTTGTGATTTCAGTCATGTTCCGGCTGGAGTCACGGAGAGTGGAGGCGCTAATCAATTCCAATCCTGAATTAATGATTCCGCCTGGGGTCTTAACACAAACCCTTGCACATCAGGTAAACAGGATCTGCAGGTCCAGCTGTCCCGAGATGATCATGGATTATTAACAATAGCACAAATGTGTAAACAGTGAAACAAAACAAGGAAAACATGAGCTTTGAGATTGTTTCAGGGCTGGTGGATGTCTGAAGGTCAAACCAGGAGTTCTGTACAAGAAGAGCTCTCGTGTGCTTTGATGGATATGGGGTAATGTCACATTGCAGTGTGTTTATCTGCAGATTTGACCTTGGTTAAAGCTAAATAAGCAATCTATATAATAAAGCAAATATGACTTAAATCCTGTTTATTTACTATCTTATTTTAAATTTATATTTACTATCTATTTTAAAGGGTTTGCATCTGTCCAGTTACATAAAACTAAATGCTACTTAAAATTGTTCTAGCAACTTAAGTACAGGAGCACACCTCAATATTTTGCTTTAGTCTTTAAATTGATCTAACACTAACAATTATAAACAAGCTAAAAAGTTCAACCCGTCAACAAGCTTCAACCTGAATCAGCCACGTCTCAATGTTTGATTCAACAGTACATTTTTTAAGCTAAAACCCTGTTTTAATCGTTCCGCATCTTGGCTATAAAAAGTTTCACAGCTGCCCATAACACCTTCTGGCTTGAAGGATTTAATTACACAAGAGAGGATAAAAGTAGTGTGTATTAGACTCTCACACACCCTCCTGTGTACGTTAGCACCAGACCGTGAGGTGGTGGATGCATTTATCTTTGGTTTTGGTTTAATGGTGCAGTTAGTGCCTGGCATAACTGCTTGTCATTTTGGCACACATCAAAGATTCTTGTTAAGGCATGTACACAGTGTTTTGACTGACCCTGACGAGGCTTAATAAGCAGAAAGAGAACTGGTGCCTTTCATGTTAATTCTCTCTGTCTTTCATGTTTTCTAGCTCACAAAATCAGACACACCTCCTCTTGGAGGTAAAATGACTCATTTCAATCTCTGGCACTTAAGACACTCTGTCAAAATAGCAGAAGACACACATTTACCATCAAAGCCGCCCTTTTATAGTTCACTGAAGGCCAACATTGAGTTTTGAAATATAATTTTTTTAGATATCCAGAACTTAACTGTACTAAAAAAATTAGGGTTGCACGACACTGAAGAAAAATGCAATATTCCTTATGATATACGATAAAGCTTTACATTTGTAAAAACTATTTAAATTATACTAAAATATGTTTAAACTTAAAACTAAAAATTATATAACCAACATAAAGGTTTCACAATCTTTCTGAAAAAGCAAGCATCACCACAAACTTCTGACAGAGGTCTCTCTGATATTTGCATTGACCTAAACTCACTATACTTCACTTATAAAGTACACAAGGAACATTAGCATACAGAGAAAGTGAATTTCAGGCAGACACCTTCAGTTGAGAGTGTTAGCACCTTACTGATCACAGTCTGCTCCCACGGATCACACTTACCCAAGCTGTGTGCTGTCTGAGTGAACACAGGTCTAGTTTGAATCACACACCCTGTTTACACCCGGTATTCTGATCTGTCTCAGGTTATCTGATCATAAGTGGGCTGCACTAAATGAAGGTGTAAATGCGGTCTTGATATGGGATCACAAACCCAATTTAGGGGGAGTTGAAAACGTATGTGGACGTTTTGTAGTGTAAACGCTAATCTGTACCGACACGCCTCAGGCAACTTATATATGTAAACAATACTTAAGTCACCTAATACAGATGTGCACGTAACATTATGTTTGAGCTTTGTTAAAATGCTAGTATATCTGGGAAAAATCTGTGCCAATTTCCTGCTTTTGTGAATTTGTGCAGTAACACAATCGCATGGTAAGTCGTGAACCTAGTTACAAA
>JAZGTK010018685.1:0-11732 GCA_036877625.1 Ambastaia sidthimunki | reverse complement strand
CTCACATGCTCCAGGATGAGCTGAGTTTCTTTCTTCAGTGAGTGAGCAGAACAAAGTCGTGCTAGGACAGTGCGACCTGAATGTCTTCATGCTGCTTAAAAATCTATTTTGTAGATGCTTGTCACTGCTGTAGTTGGTATACATACCAAATTGTATATACACAGAGGGATTCAAAACATACATATATACACACACACAGCCAGACAAATAATAGACACATATAAATAAAATGCTATACACAACAAAAAAGACCAGAAAGACCAGGGACTGTGCTGAAATATCTAAACCTTTGTGGAAGTACAAAGTCTTTAAGTTTCTATGAACTGTAAAAGACTCCACACTCTTGCATCCTTTCCTCTGTATGTCAGCTCTCTCTCTCTCTCGCTTGTGGGTGAACGAGGGGAGGGGAAGAGCGCGGGAGAGCGGAAGTGTCTCTGATCACAGGGGCTCAGTCATTAGTTCTCGTAATTGTCTCTTCCTGGCATGAGGGAGGTTACCACGGCAGCCGTTTCCACAGCAGCTGTCACCACTTGGTGAGAGAATAAGTGGAAGCGTAGTGTGAGTAAGGGAAGCAGGGGTTCTTGACAACACGATGCTCAACACTCAAAGAGAGAATCAGAGGGAGGCTTAAAGCCACAGGGCACCGCAGGGAAAGACGCCAGTGCGGAAAGAGGATAAGAGAAGGAGAAAGTGAATGAGTACATTTTTCACTCAGTCCCTCCCTCACTGTCTGGCTCTGGCAGTCTGCGCTAGTATTGCTAGTTCAGAGAAGATAACATTCCTACCAACCATTCGGTAGACTTATGTTTCAGTCTTGACCAAAATAAATAAATATATATATATTAATAACATTTTAAATAATATATATGTTTTTCGTCCAATCAGATTAGAGGACTAGTACTAACTGCGTATATATTTGTATTTCATGTAGCATACACTTTTATTCTACTTATATACATATATGCATGTATACATATACATACATAATACGTATACATTTAATATGTACATATGCACATTAAATATGCATATATTTATAATATGTATCCTAACTGGCAATGCTTTAAACTGTCCATTATGGCATTATGGCAAATCAGCAGAAAGACCTGATTCATGAATCAATCTGCATACTATGTTTCTCCTTTTTCATGTTCAGCTGGGAGACGCCTCTACTTGCTTTATCCAGCACTGCAGGTTTGGTAGTTCTCACCTGCCACACTGTGATTCAATTGGATTCAATTTCCAGCCAAACTGTGCAAAATCCTGTCAGCAAAGTAATGTCACTTCTAAGTAAAAACCCTGAGTAGTCTAGCAGCAATATTCATATAAAAAAATGACATGTTTGCTTAAAAACCTCTGTAGAGAGCAAAATGAATTGAACAGCAAATATGCAGAGATTACAAAGGCAATGTTTATTGTCAAACATTCAGTTTTCATTTCCACATGAGCAGCTTTTAAAAAGCAGGTGACAGAAGGAGAACCCAATGGGGTAGATGTGTCGGGATGCTAGAGCGAAACAGCGCGATGAATCCTCTGATAACCTCGGTAAAACTTTGATGCATCACAATGCTCAAACACGGGGGAACAAAACGAACAAAACACCAATTCGCATGCTTGAACAATCCGCGGTTAATCTGGTTAAGGCCCGCATTCATGTGCAGTTAGTTTCAGTGTTCCATATCGCACGAAAGCATTTATATCCAGCCCTGCGGTGCTGCTCAATTTGAAGTCATTTAACAGGCAAATCTTTGGAATTGTAATTTGGCCCTCAAGCTGTTCCTGAAGGTGTGTGCGTGCGAGTATGTGTGCGAGATTGTGCAAAAAATACACGTCACTGCACGTCACATCGTCTGAGGTTGTGTCTGGTCACAGAGCTTGCGTGTGAGCTTGCATGGTGTGTGTTAGAAAGTTTTTTATGGATAGAGATCTATAATTACTCTGTCTTTAACAATTTTCACAATGAGCACATGGTTTAGTTGTGGTCATGCTAATATATCTCCATCCATCTTACATATTTATGTAAGCTTACAATGTTATGTAAGCGCATAATTATGCCCTAGGCAACAAGCATGACTGAGTACGTAGACACACACAAATGCACACACAGTTCATGCCTGACGTAGAAGCAACATGTACTTTTGAATAATGTGTTTATATTAAAAACACAATAGTTCTCATGTAAACACATAACAATGCAAAAGCTTAATAAAAGTTTAAACTACAGTATATTGTGGCATCTGCAATTTGTTGCTTTTCACACTATTTGAGTGTTGAGTAAACACAACCACCAGGCTTCCATCCCATAATGTACACCTTTCCTTAAAAACAAATAAAAAAACAAATAAACATCTGGCATCTTGAAACCTGCTTGTTTCTGAGCACACATGTAAATGTGTTTATGAGCGTATATGTGAATGCGTGCTGATTTGTACATTTGCATGCTGGTTTCATAGTTTTTTTCATATTTTACCCTAAACCTGTGTTACACAGTGAAAGGGTTGCAGAATTTTCAAATAAGGTTGCAAAATGTAAGGAGGATACCCTTGCCGTACTCTTTTTTTTTTTTGCGATGATACCACAGTTGAACACTATGACAGCAGAGCTTGGACAGAAGCCAGTGTGAGTCAGAGCAACAAAGCAGTAGTGGTATCTAACCGCAGATCACTGCTCTGGTTACACACATTTTATGTTTTTACTTTAGCCCACGTTTATCTGCATCAACTGTGGTGCATGCAAATGCAGCACGCATGACCACTCAAACCTGACACCTCTAATAAAAGAAAACTATATTTTTTCCAACTGGCTGACAACAGGCATCTGTCCCATTACAGGTTGGCTGTGCAAAGTGAACATCTCGAGACGTCTAATGCATAAAGCATAACTTCCTCTCTGATATCCAAGCACATCACCTTCCCTCCTCAAATCTGAGCTGAGGCCAGGAATCAAGAGAGAGCCAAACCTTTCATACAGGCATAACAAAACATTATCCAAGACCAGAAGCCCAGATCAAATCTTTCCCTTGTTTATGCATCAACACAACAAGTTGCTATTCAAAAGGGTTTTTCTTCCTCTAGCTGAAAGTTCTTTAGAGCTGAGCTGAAATAGAAGTGGAAAACAAAACCCTCTAAAAGCCTGTTCTCCATCTGAACATATTAATAATATAAACCACAGCTTTCATTTCCTGAATCAGACCAACCTGAGCTCAGCCATTTATCCCCCACAAGCGGGATCGCCCTGTTCTGATTGCTATCGTGTTCTGATAACTCAACCCAGGAGATAAAAAGAGAGTTTTTGTCCTATGCTTTGTTGATGCTGACAAAAACACAATCTAACAATATTTTCTTTAGATGCTATAATGCAGCACAAAAGCAAACAGAATCTTTAAAAAGTCACCTTTAAAGGTGTAATGTCTGTGAAACTAATGACACTTATATGGAATTGCAAATATAATTACTATTTTTAATGTTTTCCTAATCCCTCCTGTCGGCCATTGGTTGCTTAAACATTACATTATGGATCAGTCCTAAACCACCAACAGAGCACATTTATACCTAAAATTGTCATGAAGGGAAATTTATGAAAATTATGCAATAGAGGCAAAGGCAGTATTTAATATTTTATAGACAACTTTCATCTCACTCACAGTAGCTCATGCTGACTGAGAGCAGCATTGTTTTCATACTGCACACTAAGCAAACATGATATTGAGCAGACGGTACTGTTCTCCTCTCCAGACTCCACAGTCTGATAATCACAAATTCACAGCTCACTGAGTGTTATATTCCAAACTCGGTCTTGGATGAGTTGGACTCAACTACAACACTGATATGCCATGTCAAAGAGTTTGGAAAACACTGCTGTACTAGGTTTGATAGAGATGCTAAAAGCCACAGCCGGTTTATTTGATCACAAACATACCTGTCAGAAGTCAACCTAAACTATCAATCACATCTTTACTTCTCTATCAAAAATATATAGCATGCCAACAGTCAAAATAAAGTCAACATAACATTAACACCTGTGCTTAAAAGATCTTTGACACCATTTAAAGAATTCTCAGAAGAGTCCTTGTGTTGTCCCTGGGAGCTAAAAGCAAGAGGTGAGACAGATTTTGCTGCTTTGAAGATTGATGTTGGTGTTGAGGATGCCTTTAAAAAGCAGACAAGACCTTCAAGCTAATCCAGCGTTAGATGATAAAGATGGTCACCTGCTCAGAGCTGATAGCACAACACTGCCAACCCAGACTGCAAAAAGAGCAGCAACCTTATACGGAGCAATATGAGATTTAACATCCTCATTTCTGCTGCCAAAGATGAACATCTTATAAGACTGTAAATAACATTAAGTCAAAGTTTGTCTGAATTTGTTTGTACTGCTGTGCTTACTCTGAATTCCCATGAATGTCTGACAGAGATATTACAAGGCTGATATTTGGGTTGGCTTATGTATCTATTCTGGATAAAAACATTGTTGAGAGATTTGGGTTTTTTTTGTTTTGGAGAACATCTCAAAATGAAATCATAAAAATAATGAGGTTTAATGTCATGATGCTGTAATATAAGTAAAATGCATTATGGAATCTGATATTTGATAGGTGCTGTGTAACAGGCCAGATAATGCCATGACTATGAATGCCATTGAACACAATCCCTATATCAATGAGAAGATTAAAAAACACAAAACAACATAAATATATTCTATTAACTTCCTGTTTGAATGGGGCCTTGTTCAAAATAATTAATTCCTGTAAAAGGGAATTATATTAATTACCATTTTCTGCCAGAAAGGTCAAATAAACACACCCACTTCATGACTCACTCCCTATCCTAATATGAAAAGCTGTAAACAACCTGATATTACATGAATTTGCATTAAAGCGCGCCACTCTGTGCAAGCAGATAGTGGCTTGACCAGGCAACATAAAATAAGCTGCTGTCAAATGATAAAAATAGTCAACATCTGTTTGGCAGGAGACGCAGTGTGTTTACAACAGGCAACAAGAAGACAGCTGGGAATATGTTTCATATACATGTTTAATATGAGCCAGGATCCGCTGAGCTTTCCAAATCTTTGGTGGAACAGCAACTCTGTTTAAAGAATCCAAGAAATTGTAGTACTTGGCATCCATTATCACTGTATTTAACAGGGGAAATGACAGCTTTTATTAAATAACACATGAATTAAAGAGTAAAGAAACACTGTGCAGTCACGAAAATGTGAAAGCCATGGTCTGTTTTGTTTATTTATATATTTGTGGCAAGACATCAGCAAAACTTAATGAGGTTAGTTGTCAAAATACGGCTCTATCTCTGTCTGCTGGGGGGAGACCCTATTAGGAGATTCATAGACATCTGTACAAGACGTCTTGTGCATCATCATTAGAATTTCAAAGTGGTTTTGATTGTTTGATCTCATATCCAGAAATTATTGTTGGGTGAGTCATTATCATAAACCCAGTTCTAAATTTGTTTTCCGCAGTCTTGGTTATGATCCATAATTAACTATACTGGAGACATTCCATTATTTCTCCCTTTTTGGATGATGACTCCTTGCGGAATTTCTACACCTGGGAATTCTGTGGTTCTTGAAATACGTTAATGGATTTTAAGTGCATTGGATAGTGTGAACGCAGAATGTATTCTGTTCAGAGAGTGGGTATTGCTGGGATAAAAATGACACAAACTGTATTTCATTGTGCAGCTATTCCATATATTACTTTAATTTAGATTCCGACAGTCAGGGCCAATATCCCCAATCACTGCAGCAGCCAAAGAAATTATCTTACATTCAATTGAAAGAAATGAAAATACATCCCACTCCCCAACATATTCTGCACTTTGGAAGGGAGGAGGGATGAAATAATGAATTAGGCCCATTTGAGGATATTGACTGATTCCCTGAGTGCTAACGGCGCCGTCCGTCTGTAATCTATCTCTGAAATAATCATTCATGCTCTAAATACATCAGAGAAAGGGGATAATAAAAAATACACCATTCCGCTCCATTGATTTGCATTGTTAATTTCCCACTTGATGGCTGCAGAGAGAGAAAGTGATGAAGGGACCGCTACAGCAGGCTTAAGTTATCCAGCACTACAAATCTGAAGATAGCCGCTGTCAGCAATGAGGCTTGACAATGAGGCAACACAATTAGACAGCGGTGGCAGCACTCCATAAAACTTCTGCAAGATCCCAACTTATCAGTCTCTACATAACCATAAAGCCAGAAGCAGGACAGAGATAAAGCCTGGGGTATGAGATCTTTATCAGACGCCACAGCTGGCCAAAAGTGAACTGACTGTTTAGGGATGTGACCTGATGGTGTGAAAAATGTGTCAAATGGATCCTGCTGGATCTGACATCATCACTGCCTGACACCTGAGCTCTGTCGGATAGAATGTGAAAAATGACCGTTGATATAAACAGGCAGAAAGAAGTTCAATGGAAAAAAAGAGGAAATAGCAGGGCCTGGCCAATAGAGACAGACTTCATTAATAATGAACACCTATCAGCTAACTAAGTGTGTGTGTGTGTTTGTGTGTGTGTGTGTGTTAAGATGTGGTAGTGTTTGCTAACCAGGATGCACAGAACATATGACAATGTCCACAATCAGGAGGAGAAATACACACAAGTGCTATCTTATACTCAGAATGATCTTTGCAACAGGGTTAATACCAAAAGTACAACACACCCTTAATTCATTACTCTAGATTTCCTATCAAATTGCATTGGGTGTGATTTCATGAAGACGTTTTACATGTGATTATTTAGTGCAATTAATGGTGCAAATAACATTGTAACAGACTGTAAACAGAATTATTAAAAAGGACTGTTGTGTACATTATCTGTTAATCATGGCCACTGTAAATGTCAAATAATGCATTGTGTGTGTAATTATTATTTATTTTATTATTAATTATTTAGCGAATCAAGTGCTAAAATGGCAGACAGCATATGCACATGAACAATGCTTTCATAGTGAAATCCACTACTGTCCTTTTATTTCTCTGGATCAAAATGGCTGTTGGGGAGAAGAGTAAACTGTGCAGCATGTCTTTTGTGTGGTTCAAACTGTCCGATTACCTAAATGCACCTTCTACAAGCACATATTTGATGAAGAGAAAAACGTCAACTGCGACAACCATTGCAAAAAAGTGAGCAGAATAAAGTGCGCATTTTAACACAGATAAACCCGCATTTACTGCTCGCGACATGCTTTCAATTAAAGAGACCCTGATTCTTGTATTGATTTTAAAAAGCTTGATGACAACTCGTTTACGAAATCCCATTTGCATTTATGTGCCCAGTAAAATAAGGCATGAATGAAGGAATAAAAAGAGAGAGAGAACAAGTGAGCGAGAGAGGAGAGAGAAGGCATCTTCTCTACATCTGTTGGGGCTTCTAGAGAGATGTGTATACTAATCCATCCCTTTTACACAGGCCCCTGTCAGGGTTAATTGCTTTGTGAAGATGGGTAATGAAGGAAAATGGCAGTGTTTATTATTGTGCCTCCCTCATTAAAACAATGCAGTTCGGCCGGTACGTGGGTGACACTTATGCACCTATCAGACGCAGGGAGGCGTTTGCTTGCTGCAGCGTAACAGCGAGTTATAAAATGAATGCCAAAGCTTTTTCCTCTAATCTGAAAACAGCTCCATTGTATGACAATGAGCTTCATACACCATAATGGGGTTAAAGTTATGAGACGTTTTTACAAGGATCAAATATCCCCAGGAGCATCATGGGAGGTCACAGATGGCGGAGACAATAACATACCAGCTGAGACATCAGAATACAAATACATGCACACAAACATGTGTAGACACTCAAACATTAATCCTGATATCACAGGCAAAATACTAAGAAACCTCAGGCAAAAAACAATAACAAGTACGAGCACGTCAATGAAGACAGGAAGTGCTAATTTGCAGCTGTTACCTCTCTCCTCCGTGATGCCCAGCACGTCTGTTTGACTTTCCAAACCACAGCAGCAACCAGCAGCAGGGACAGGAAACAGCTGGAGACAAGAGACATGGAAAATCAATACATCAGTCAATCAAACAAGACTCATGGCTTCATAATTGCAATTGCAGATAACATTCCAATAACCTTCTAGTATGAACATAGGACAGCTGTTACATATTTATATTTTAATCATACAATCACTGATAAACTAGTTCATTCTGCATGAAAAAAATCAATCCAAAGTGGAACCGACTGTTTCGTCAATAATTTACTTAATACTGTCTGCTGCAGTGAAAAACAAGCACATCTACACTCTAGCAAGCTTGATTTCCTCTTCAACACATACACACACTGTTTTTAGACCTCTAGAAGATGATAAAGAGACTTGGCCTTGATTAAGACACATACTGTATAACAGCAGAATTTCCTCTTTCACTTGCAATTGACAAAATTCCCTTGCAAGTGACAAGGTGACATCAATTAATCTAAACTAAAAACACATTCGCTGTTCACATTCCACTTTCATCATTCATAGTTCATGGTCAGCACCTGTTGGAGAAGACCATCAACTCCATCGATCTGAATTCACACCATGCAGTGTTTAAACCACCAAGGGCAGTTGTGGTCTACTAGTTAAGGAGCTATGTTTGTAATCAGTAGGTTGCTGGTTCGATTCCAGCGCTGGCAGGTAGCAACTGAAGTGCCCTTGAGCAAGGCCCAACCCCCGATTGCTCCCCAGGCGCTGCAGTGATAGCTGCCCACTGCTCCGGGTGTGTGTGTGTTCACAGCTTTCAGTGTGTGTTCACCCCTCACAAAAGATGGGTTAAATGCAGCGGTCACATTTCGTGCAGAGGTTACTTTTGTCATAACTGACAAAAACATGTCACTTCACTTCACTTTACTTTACTTTTACATTGTTATCATGTAAAAATGATCATACTGCACATGCACAGCATAGGGACTTCTGGGATCCTCTAATGTTCTACTTCTAGTGTCTTTTGTGTAGCATCAGATATTAAGGGCCTCATTACATCTTAAGCTGTTCAAAAGCTAAAATTAGTATTGACTAATAAGAGTGTAGTTGAAAGAGTCTGAAACCACCTTTCAACCATTTCATCTGCCATATTTCAAAACCCAATCAGCACAAGTCAGAGGTCCCTTATTAAATCTATTAATGATGAGGGCAATTAATCCTTAACGAGCTGGAAAATGGTTCTAATGGGCAGAGAATGAGGTGCAATAATGTGAGTGCACTTTCTCAAAGAAAGTTGTAAAAGTGGTATGACGAATGCCCTGATTGAATTTATTCACGGCCTGTCTGGGCAAATGGAACAGACCTTGGTCAGTGTATGTGGTATATTAATTTTGATGGTATGAGGTAAAGTCTTAGATCAACCCTTGTGTCCAGAGAAGTTTGTCTACTGAAGGTTTCTTGGATTATATATGTACTGTATATGTATTTGTATACAACATGCTCTCCAAACCCGTTTTTTAATTCTGCACTCTGTCTAGCCAATTGATTGCAAATGCCACCCTGTGTATTTGCCCTCTTACTTTGTTGCTCCTCTGCTTGTTTGGTTATTGCCTGCTCACCCAGCATTTTGTCTCCACACAAACGAAACTGACAGTGTAAATCCAGCACTGGCCCAATTGGGCGAGTTACCATTTCACCAACTGTCCTGATCCTTTCTCACACTGGCCCTGGGCCATCCTTTATATCTGTGCCCAGTCCCTTTTTATCTTTCCCTGCCTGTTACTATCCATCACTCTTCCTCTGTCTCAAACTGGTTTGTATTTATGTGTATGTTAGCGCTCCGTGAAGACTCTGCACTCAGTTGTATTTGTCAGTGTATATTTGTAGAGTGTGATCTGCTTATATTATTGATCTGTGCATTTAGCTGCAAATATCTGAAGGATGGAGAAGGAGAGCCAATCCACCAAAGCCACCAGAGAGAGCACACAGCCCACGGTGATTACACAATCAATAGAGGGAACCAGACCACCTGAGTTGAGTCAAGTGAGTATATATACATCGACACTCATCATAACTGCTAACAATCGCCACACAATTTCCTGCTTATGAGTCACAATAATGTGAGCCTCTTCTATTTCAATCTGTCTAACAGGTACGGAGGACAAAAGCCCCATTACTTCCAAATCATAAGTGGGAGAAAGAGCTTCAGTCAGTTACAGAAGTACAATGAATTGCCTCCATTCAGCATCCACTGGAGCAAAAGCATTCAGAATGTTAATATCATCATCTCAGATATAAGCACGCTCACACAACGCTTCAGCTCTGTAGCTGTCCAGACGCAAACCAAGAAATGAGGAGTGCATGAATGCAAATTGACAGGCAGACAGAGAGAGAGAGGGAAAGAGAGAGCAAGAGGGAGGGAGGGAGGAAAAGTGTAATTGGGATAAACCGAAATGTGGTGTCACCAATTAGCTGGAGGAGTGGGTGAAAGGCTTAAGCACTCTTTAATTGTTACCATTTTTCTTGCTCATTTAGTGGAGCAGTACGAGGGAGACAGCAAAAAAAAAATAAAAAAAATTACTCTTCAAAGAAAATATATTCAAAGGGAATTCTGAAGCTAATGAGGGACCAGCAAAATACCTATCTGCTCAAAAGTACAAACTTTTCTCTAGTATACACTAGTTATTTTACAGCTGTTACTGCTAAGGGGGATTTATCCAAATATACGTACTATCACATGCACATCAAAGTCACTTTAAGGCAAGTCACTTCACTCAGTGACTATACTGGTAAAGCCTTTGGAAGGTATGAAAATAAGCACAGTTCTTAGAAAAAGACAGAAATCTCCTACAGTGTTTTAATATAATATTTTTAAATTAGCAACAACATCTAATAACAAAAATGTCATAATGCAAATAAAAGGATTTTTCTGGGTAAACAAACAGTAGATGCTTCTATAAAGAAGTAAAAGTAAAAAAAAAAGCATTTGTTTTTCCTAAAGCTGCTGTATTCCCAGGAGTTCCCAGGGAACTTTCTAAGAATGTTGACTAATGTTCTTTAAAATGTCTCTCAAAGTAATGTTCTTGCAATAATGTTAGCAGAACTTTTTTAACAATATATATCATATATGTCAAAAATGTTATTACAGCAACAATGTTAATACAACATCTAAAATCTTCTAATCTTCAACATCTAAAAATAACATTTTTGTTACTACTATATTATCAATGGTTCACTTTATGTGCATACATACATATGTTTTTATTGCATTTCATATTTTATTATTACTTTTACTTTATTTGAGTAAATACAATTTCTCTTCAATTAGTAAGATGCACATCTTTGAATAAATAAAAAAATCCTGGGAAATAACTTTCTGGGAATATTATGAACGACAGCAGTCCAGAGTGTACAGTCTGATTAAAAAGCTCATCAACTTTATCAAAGCGAGTTGAATCAGAGGAGCGAAATATTCTTCTGCTTGCTTCAGGCTTGAAGCCATACATTCTCTCAGGAGGGCTGTTTTGGAATTTTAGAAAGATTTTGAGAACTGCACTTCTAATTAAGATTATGTTAAGAGCTGGAAGTGATATGCTAATCAAATGCAAATCACAAATGCATTACAATAATTTTTATTCTTTCACCATAACAAGCTTTATGACAGTATGACAGTAAATCCTAGCAGAAGTACAAAATGTGAATGCATAATGAGGTTGACATGAAATACTGTATCAGAGTCCTAACTCTGGAACTATTTTAATAGCCTCACTTATATTCCGCTTTCTTGAGCTCTT